>WYDK02000041.1:8136269-8162496 GCA_009867345.2 Toxicodendron radicans | reverse complement strand
ACATAACAAAACCATCCAAACCATACTTTCTAAAACAAACTTCACATAGCACAGAACCAAATAATCAACTAAAAAAATCAAAAGTAAACATTTCAAACTAAAATTAGAAACATAAACCACCCTAAAAAATGAACACTTTACCTGTATTTGTGTAGGTCTTCGGTTTTGATGAAGAAGATTAGATTTCGATGGAGGAAGTAAGTTGAAGAAGATGAGGAAGATGAGGAAGTTGAAGAAGATGAGGAAGATGAGGAAGATTGGATTTAGAGTTATTAAGAGGAAGATGAAAATGGAAGCTGCGGTTTGAAGATTGGGCTTGGCGGATATCGAAAAAATTTGGGCAGATTTTGGGGTTGGCAGCTAATGGTGTTTTATTCGCAGGTGAACATTTGGGGAAAACCTTTAGTGTCGTTTTTTGACCTTATAGCGGCGTTTTTTTAAAACACCGCTAAAACACAATGTTTTTAGAGGCGTTTACCTAAGTTACAACGACGTTTTTAACTAACACCGCAAAAGGACTCTTAATTTGGTGTCCCGCCGACTTTTAGCGGCATTTGCACAAACGCCACTAAAAAAAGGCCTGTAAAAGACACGTTTGTTGTAGTGTTTTAGCGGCGTTTTTATTGACTTTTAGTGGCATTTTTAATAAACGCCACTAAAATACACTTTTAGCGTCGTTTTTATGTCTTTTAGAGGCGTTTTTCATAAACGCCACTAAAAGACACTTTCAATGGCCTTTTTTTGGACTTTTAGCGACATTTATTAAAAACGTCGTACAATGTCCTGCCCTAGCATACTTATAGCGGAATTTGTACAAACGCCGCTAAAACCTCCATCTGTTGTAGTGTATGAGAGAAAGAAAAATAATAGAATGAGAAAAGAAAAAGAAAAGGAAGAACAGTTAATTTTTTATTATGTTGAAGTTAATTGGACAACGGGGGTTTTAATGATTTAGTTTGATTTACTTACTGAGCAACTAGTGCTCACCCCGTTAATTTTAACATTTTGCAGGTAACAGATGAGTGCGATCGGAGCGGACAATCGATGGGCGAGGGAGAGGTGGGCTACTGTTCACCCGCTCATGTTTTGACATGTATATAGAAAATAAAAGTTTTGTAAATATGTCATGTAAATACATGTTTATAATAAAAGAAAGGTTGCGCGCGCATGTTTTTATTCATACGCATGTTTTTATTTTTACATAAGTGACATATTTTACATGATTTCCCATCTAGTAAGCTAGTAAGAAAAGAAATGTTACACATTTAGAGTTGGATTGTGTTTAAAAATGGAAAATGCTTGTCAATAGACTCTAACTTGGTATGATTTTGGGTTTAATTTCTATTTTTGATTATTTCATTTAAGGATCAAAAGGCCTCAACCTCAGATTCATAAAGAAAACAAATTGAAGATCTTATGCTGAGAAATGATTAAGCATGGCATAGCAGACAACTGCGAGCTTTGCGGTGACAATGCTGGCACATAGCTCTCCAACTCAGTATAACTGAAAGCGCATATGTGGTCCTGCAAATCTTCTTACCTGTCATGACAAGGACAACCTTTCTTTTCATGCACACAAAGAGAAATGAATAGTGACCCGACTGTGAGGGAATGACAAAACCTAGAGCTATGACAAGGTCCATTTGTGCCCTACTTTTCCTCAAATAAAATCAAAGTAGAAAGTTGGAAAAAGGGGTCTTCAACCATCAGAAGAGGTCGGCCATTTTAGAGAGAAAATTAAGAGAGAATAAAAGGAAACTTTTCAGAGGAACATAAGCATTTTTCCCGAGGAAGATTTGGGCATTCATGAATATAGTTTTAGGCATCTTCTTTGTGCATCGTGCTTCTTGTTGTATGAGTTCAATGGTTGTATACTCTCTTTTATTTAACTCTCATTTCAGTATGAACTAACTATTCTTAAGTTGGGTTTGAATGTTTGAACTCACGTTGTAATGTTTTTCTCTTATCTCTAATATGGCTTATGATGCATGCCTTTTGTTTTAATCAAATGGGTTTGATGTTGTAATATGGATGTGGCCAATAGATGTTTGTTGTTTTACTTGTTAATTAGATGCTGAGAAGGTTTGAAAAACAAGGGAAATTTGTTTGATTAACACAAGCCCTTAGGGTCATGCGACAGCATGAGGAGAATGCATAGACATATGATTGCTCCCTTGTGTGGTTATTAACAAACCAGAGTTTAATCAGTTTCTTGAGTTGGAATCGACATAGACATATGTTAGGTTTAAGCTTAGGAAACAATCTTGTAGAATGTTTGATGGATCAGTACAAGATCTTAGGAGTTTGAATCAAGTAAAATGCATTGTTGAGTTATGCTGTAGCAATATTCATGGCATTACAATAGGAGGGATCTTGTTCAAACTTGACTTACCTTTGACTCATTACTGAAATCATTGTTGTCAGTTGTTATTTTGGTTAGAACTCTTATTAGGATTAATTTAGTTGAGTCGCTTAATTTCGTAGCATTATCATTTCGTAAATCATTCTATTTAGTCTGTTGTGATATTGTTTAACTTAGTTCAAAACTCATCAACATTCATTGTTGTACATTGTTGGAGCATTGATAGAAACTGACTGACTTTACAATCAATGTGGGAATGATACTCAGATTCTTAGGAATCTAAAACTATTGTCGACCATGTATACTTGCGTGCAAGATATTGTTTATCCGGTAGACAACAATTATCTTATCAAAATCCAATGTCGAATAATTTTGGCATGTTGCCTTTTACATAATTTTATTAGAAGTGAAATGACAGTGGACCCAATTGAGAGTAAGGTTGGTGAACAGAGCAATACCCATGACGATAAGGACGACTATGGTGAAGTAATTAGGCAGGTAGAAATGAGTCTCGCTTAGACCGCGTGGACAGATAATTTAGCTGAAGAAATGTTCAACAGTTTGATGAATAATAGGAATGCACAGTGTCGTCTTAATATAGGGTGTATTGATAGTCTATATCCATGTTGGTGTATTGTGATGCAAAACAGTTCATATATTTACTTTATTTCGGTTGTGCTTGTACTCTTACTTACTGTAGCTGCTAGATAATGAAGTTGTGGTTTACTTATTGTTGCTTTGGTGGATGTTGAATCGGATATCCTCGGTTATTATTAACATATATGGTTTGTGTAATTTTTTGATGCATCAGCTTTTACATGTTTTTTGTTTTTTTTTTCTTTCTCGTGGTATAACAAACTGATGTTTACTTGTTATTTTGCTTTCCTTTTTTTTTTTTTTTTTTTTGCTGATGTGTTGATGGAGTTCTGTTTCAGAATGGATATATCCCCATCAGAAACGAAAGTCGCGGAAAGTGTCTATCAGAAGCAAACATTAATAGGAAAGGGAAGGGCAAAGACAAGACTACCCCACATAGAATCGAGGTTCAAATTGTTGAAGCACCAGTACCAAGCGATCAATGGATGATAGAACATGGCAGCAAATTCAACTGGAATGATGGGTAAAAGTGCACTACTGCATCCAAAGATGCTTTCGATGAGTGGGTTATGGTTTAATAAATATTTTCTTTGGGGGATATAAAGGCAGGTTCAGCATGTAATGAACTCAATTTGCTTTATATGTGACAAACCTCCACAATGGGCAAGCAAGCACGTTGCCACTAGTAGAGAGCATAGAATGTTGAGCAGCAGTATGTTCGACCACCACTTGGGGTATGTTTTCCTTCTTCACTTAGTAATTGTTGAAATGGATATACTTCTTGCAATTGTTAATAAATTGGGTTCTGATAGGAAATTGTGGAAAAGTTGTGCACACGTTAACATGGCAGATTTCAAATGTCTCGATTCCATGTGGTTTTATCTGTAATCAAAACAATCTCATAGGCGAAAGGTTTTGAAATGGATTAAAAAATAGGACATATTCTCAAAGAAATATGTATTCATTTCGATTGTTTATGGTTAGTTAATGTGTGTTGATATTTACAAATGTTATATGATTTTTACTTCTCAATATGGGGATGCTAAAATTTTACGTTTCAATATATGCAGGGGTCACTGGAGTCTGCTGATCTTATGCAATTTTAGGGGAAGAGTGTCACACCCCATTCCGAACAACCCTGACCCCACCGGACTAGGGAGGACCGAGGGGCTCGGATTCCCAAAATAAGGGTGAGATTTTTCGAAAACAATTCTAAAACTCTGTCCATAAACTTTAATAATATTAATACAGTTCAAAACATTATTTATTATAAAACAGTTTGCATAAACCGTTGTATCAGAGTGCAACTATCATGTACAACCACTATGTTGATGAACATGCATCCGTAAATCAGTCGAAAGCGTGTCGTCTACGCCTCGCGTACCTTGTATGCAAACCTGAAGGGAAAACACTAAAACAGTGAGCTAGAAAGCTTAGTGAGTGAATGATGCAATAAGTAAATGAAATGACTCTCATCCCTCAATCCGCATGAGGAAACTCTTAACCATTCCTTGATAATTTCCCTTGATTCATAAATACTCATTCCCAACAACGTAATTCACATCCTTGCACCATCTTTCAATGATCATGGATCGTCATAAATACAACCCATCATCGCCATGGATGAGAAGACCTTCCTCAGCACGTATCCATTTTTACACATCAATGCTCACCGGCCTACATGAATACCACCCCAACCAATACATGTTGGATGTTCACAATTCCCATTCCAACCAATGCTTGCTGGATAATCACAAATATCTCTCCAGCTTCACCCGTTGGATCATCACAACTATCTTTCCAGCCTCACCCGCTGGATCATCACAAATATATCTCCAGCCTCACCCGTTGGATAATCACAAATATCTCTCCGGCCTCACCCGCTGGATCATCACGATTATCTCTCCAGCCTCACCCGTTGGATCATCACAAATATCTCTCCAGCCTCACCCGTTGGATCATCACAAATATCTTGACTAGCATATCGCAACACCAAACACTCTGCTCCGAGGATCACCCAACGCACCCAGCATAAGTGGAACCCCCGCCTTGAGTTCACAGCTTATACTCCGAGGGTCACCCAGCGTGCTCAGCATAGGTGGAACCATCACCTATTGATTACTTCCCTCACAAGCAATACCGTCCAAACCCAATTCACTCCCAACTGGGAGGTTCAATAGTTCCCAATCTGAGCCTTGTTTAGGATGGCCAGTCTACTTCGACCATCTAAGCCGTTCCATTTCTTTAATAACCTCTTTAACCCAAAACAACTCTTTAAAGGCTCTTCCATTCTCCAATCTATCAACATTACACCATGCGTACCAACAACTTATACCCAAAAGATATATATAAGTATATTCATGTATATACAATTATGTCACAATATAGAACTAAAACGCCTTAAGAACCAAATATAAGTCTCTAAGGGAATATGCAAATCTACTCACTTGATTGGAGTTATTGCCACGATTATCTTCCTTGATTGGGATCCAAAGAATTCTCTTTGTCAAGGTTTCCCTATGATAATCCACAACACTTATCAATAATACTAACATCAAGAGGTCAATTTAACTTCATTTTTAATGAAAATCATCTTATAACCGAATACCAATTACTCAAAAGAATTCCATAAAACCTTTGTTATTGGAAAATATCAATTTAGTCCCTCTCTAGAAAATATCATGTTACCCCCTTAACTTTTCTACTATTACCATAAACCCCTTAACTTTTCTAGCCTCTCAATTAACCCCCTATAGTTTTCCATCATTCCTTAGGTCCCTCAACCTTTGATTTGTTACATTTTTACCCCTGTCTACTTGACAAGTTTCAAACCTTGCACTTACACCCCCAAATTGCTAGAAATCTCTAGATTCTTCTAAATGTTGTCACCTCAGCAACACCTTTTTGTTGCCTCGGCGACAACAGACCGGAGAGCTTGTCGGCTCGACGACACTCTTTCTTCGCCTCGACGACACTCATGCTTATAAACGTCGCCTCGGTGACACTCTATTGTCGCCTAGGCAACGTTCTGGGTTTTCCAGATTTTTGCCTCTTTCTCACTACGATTTCACTCCCCAATTACTTCTATTTCATCCCTCATTATACATATCACATTCCCTTCACATAATACAACCAATAACCACCCCCAATTCACACAAAATAACACAACACACAATCCCTCATCTCAAATCCCCAAAACAAATCAACCAAACAAAATGAATTGGAAGAAGATTAAATCTTTAAGATGTTGTACTGACCCAAAATCATGTTTTTTCTCCTTCTTTCTTCTTCTTCTTCTTCTTCTTCTTCCTTTTCTCCTTTTTCTCTCTTCTTTCTGTCTCCTCTATTGTCTCTCACGTTCTCCATCTCTCAAATGAGAGAAACTCGGCTTTTTATACTAATTCGGCAAATATCCATTTGGTCCTCACTCATTTCAATTTTTGACACTTTACTCCCACAAACCTTGGATTTCTTACAAAAGCCTCCTCCAAGCTTTCATTCCTCTGCAATTGTACCCCAAGTTCAAATAAATTAACTTTACACCTAAAATCTCGTGACACGGGGTATCATAAAGAGCACGAGTAGAACCCAAAACAAGATGCATGTTATTGCTAAATTCACTTCGCACGGCTGAGCCTATAAGGTTTGAACCTCTAATAAGAAAGTAAGGTCTCCAAACTAGAAGCCTGGATCTGGTCCCAATTATTGTATGTTATGTGATTTCTAATTTGTGTTGTAGTATGTGGTCATTTTCATTTCACGACATGTTTCGCAGGTTTGCCATGGATATTTATGAAGTTGAAACAATGGCAGAAAAGAGGAATAGGATTGATGATATACTTCTCATGGTGCTTGAGGTGAGTATTGTTCCACAACACCAAACTCTATTTCAGATCCAAGTTCTCATGTTTGCATAGGCTTAATGACTTATTGATTCTAATTGAACCTAGGTTCCACAACAAAGAAATCTAACTGATTGCGGATATTTTGTCCTTTATTATATATTTAAGTTCATGCAAGCTGCCCCCAACAAGTTTTTGCTTAACGGAAGGGTACCCATACTTTGTAAATGTTGTTATCTCAAGCCAAACGCATAGAAAAAACAGTTGTTTCTTTATTATGTTGTTTACTAAATTGTTCATCACTACAGATGAAGGAGGATTGGTTTGGTGTGGATGAGTTTCACGCCTTCCGTGACATAATGAAGTTGGACGTCGTATAGAGTGAGTTAGTGCATTTTTTGTTGTTGGTGTTTCATGTTTTTCGCACCATGTTGTGACATGAGGATTGTTGACGTCCGAATGTACATGCACTTTCAATTTGTTTTCAAAGCACTAACATGTCTGATGTGCTGACTTGTACAGGGTTGTTTACACAATAGAAAGGTGACAACAAGGAATAATAAGCAAGATGCAACATTGTTTTATGAAATATGTTGTAATTTACTGAAATTGACTTCATGTGTGGACTAATAAAGTTCGAAAATATTCAGCAGTATTGTTTTATATTTATGATTGTTGTAAAACATGGTGAAGTATTGAATATTTCAATTTTATTTAACTACTTTTTTACGTACACATGCTTATTCCCAACTACAACCTTGCAATAGTACCATAGGATGTATGCTTGGTGGGGCTTCTGTTTTTTGCAACAGTTGGGATGTGTTTGGTTATGGGCTGAATGGGGGTGTGGGTTATGGTCTATTGTTTTGTGTTTGGTGTTTTTGGCAGGGTTGCTACCATTTGAATGGATGATATGCAGTTGTGATCCCCCATGGGGTTTTTTGTTTTATAAAATTTGTTGTTGTTTGTATTTGAATGGGCAATCTATCACCGGCTGCAAATGGAAAATGTTATTATTATTATTATTATTATTATTATTTTGTTGAAGGGGGTGTATTCAGAGGAAGTTTGTTGTGAGTACGGGGTGCTGCCCATGGGTTTTAATTTTTGGTGTAGCACTCCCTTTAAAGGATTGGCGCCTAGGCAGGTTTGGTGAGGAGCTTGATGTTTGAGCTGATCGGTAGGAAGGCTATTGCGTTTTACTTGCCTTTCTGTTACCTAGGAAAATGAACACTTATTTGCTCAGTTACATTTTCTTTGGTAAAATAGTCAAAAATGTATATTACTTTCTCCATAAACATTTCAAATATAAGGAATGAAAATAGGGAAATGAAAGTAATTGTGAAATGGCTTACAATTATGTGTTGGAAGGTGAAATTTTCAAACATGGGCGTCATTTACCCAACAATGTTGCACAATAGCTGCAAGTCTATTAAAAATCCCAAAAATTCATTTATACATCTCCCATGAGCCAAACACAATAATAATTTATGCCCAGTAAGATTAATTAGCCAGGACATTTTAATAAAATAATATCTAAGTAATATATAATTCATGTCAACCAAACAAGTTAATCATTTATACAGCCCTTACAAATCAAACGTGGTAAGAAATTATACCTAGTAATATTCAATGGTAATCTATTTCAAAGATAATCCTATACTGTCAGTAATACAACGTTCCCTGAACCAAATGCAACATAAATGTTTTTAAAATGTAACTTAAAAAATGCTTATACCTTTATATAAGTGCTTTCGATCTATAAGATAAATAATTGTTTACAAGCAATTCTAATTAAGGGCTTTAGTGAAAACATATTATCCAAAAAGTAAAAAAGCAATTGGTGGTAAGTAATTGGGCAACACAACAGGTGGGACAGGAAGACCTAAATCAGCACAAATAAGATAACAACACAAGTTTTATAAATGATGATGATGGGTATAAAATAAATCCTCTATTGAATTATTAGGAAAAGTGTCGCTCTTCTAATTTCTTTGGTTTGGTGTAACCCACCATTTGAAGAAATTAAATTAAATTAAATATTTAGAAAACTGGGGGTGACCCCATGTTAGATTAATTAGTCATGGTATCTAATGTATTTGATAGGTTACTAAATATTTACAGTAATTATAAAATAATTAAATTTAGGGAAATTTTCACGTGCCTATCACCCACCAAGGTATAACGGGTGGGGGGGTGGGTGGGTTGGGTATAAACCGGGCCCAATAGGTACAAATCTAAAACAGTTTGGTTTTAAACGGGCCCAGATTATTGGATCCGCACTCTATCTTACACGGATACGGGTGGACTTATGGATATCCATACCGCTCACTCCAGTTTTCAATTTTTACAGTTACAACCCCATAATTTTTGTAGTTTTCATTTTTTATAGTTTTACCCCCACAATCAATTACTCCAAATTTATTTCAATTAACCATAAAAGTTCATAACCAAATCAATTTCTCATCAATTTAAAACCAGCAGTAGTAATATATAAAAATATTCTTGCATGCTTTGTTCAAGCCTAATCCTTTTTTAATGAAGATTAAAATAATAAAAATATAGAAATATTAATATGGTCGGATAGTAGTTAAAAATCAATTACAGTAGTTTAAACAGGTCAAATTAAACAGGATTAATTTGAAAGCTATGCTTTTCTTATGAAAATGTAATTAGCATCTCATGTCCACACCACTATCAACAGATCTCACATCGCTCCTATAAATATTATTAAATTGACATTACAACAATTAATAAGTTCTTCAATAGACATATGTAGGGATGGACACGACTGGGTTGGGACCAGAGACCCCATTCCCCGTCCCCGTCCTGTCCCCAATTCCATAGGGAGTTCTTATTCCCATCCCGTCCCCGTTTTGGGGATGGCGAGGAATCGCTATCCCTGTCCAGTGGAGATGGGGTGATCCCTGTCCCCATCCCGCTCACCCCATTGAACAGGGATTTTACAGGGAATTTATCCCCGAATGGGGTGGAATTCCCCACAGGAAATTATAATCAATTAATTCAATTTCTAATAAATTCTAATAAATTATAATTATAACAATTCTAATTAATTGACCAATTAATCAATTATAACTATAACAATTCTAATTAATTACCGTTTGAATCAATTACATTCAATTAATCAATTCTAATCATGTCTAATTAATTCTAATTATAACAATTATAATCAATTAATCAATTCTAATAAACTCTAATTAATCATAAATACAAATAATTATAACAATTATAATCAATTTTAATTAATTAGATTTCTAATCAATCAATCAATCAATTCTAATTAATCCTAAATATAACAATTTTAATTAAAACAATTATAATAAATTTTAATTATAAAAATTCTAATCAATAATCAATTAACTAGAATTTTTATAATTAGAAACAGTTCTAATTAATTGATTAAAATTGTTATAATTAGAATTAAATATAATTGATTAATTTATTAAGATTCTAATTAATTTTAATTGATTATAATTGTTATAATTAGAATAGATTAATTATAACATCATGTTCGGACCGAGGCGAGGTGAGTCCCCGGGGGGCCAAGGCAAACGCCCATATCAAGACGCATGCCAAAATAATGAAATTAAAAGTATCAATTTTAGAATGTGATATAAACATGTTTATGTTTCACTTTCACTTAATTGTAAACTTTGGAAAGTGATATACTTACCTATTTTAAATGTTTAGATGGTGATTTAATTTTCTAAGATATTTGATTTAATTGTGATTAATGAAGTGATAATTTTCTCCATTTCTTTTCTTTATGATTCTTATTAGAAAACTTGCCTATTGAAATATATAGTGGCTTATATCCATAGTAAATTTCACTAATGCCACTCTTAAGTACGAAACCAAAATTTACGAGTTGATCTTAACCATTCATATATTGTAATTCAATATTTTAATGTTTTAAAAATAAAAAGGCTCTCAATCACCCAGCTGGTAAAGAGTTGATGCTTTAACTGCCTGCATTTGTCAACGATACATAATTAATTAAGTGTAAAATGTTCTAATAATAATAATAAAATAAATGCTCGAATTACCAACTCAATCCTAAACTATTGTCAAGATTGAATTACTACAAAAATTAAAATATATTAAATAAAAATATCTTAGTAATTATAAATATACACCAGCTCGATTATGATTAAAATATATTAAATAAAAATATCTTAGAAATTACAATATACACCCTTGTGTGGACGAACAATGAGTGATTGACAGACTCCAGTTGCAGATTACAGACAAAACTGGTAAATAATTAATAAACCCGCCTTGCAATGCAAGCCAAGCGTCAACTCCTTTCTTAATTAATTAGCTTTGCCTTTAGTTTACGTTTTCTTTGGCTTCTCATGTTTCACTCTTTATCACTTACTTTCATGCTCTCATTTCATTCACACGCTACATCTTCTTTTATTTGCCTTGATGTTCAATATATTTAGGTTCTGCATTTTAAAATTTTAGGATTTCAATTTAAAAACTGTTTACATAACTCATTAACTGGGATGATTTTTTACAGTGTCCGATTATTAATTAAAATAATGATATAATAAAACCTATATATATATATATATATATATATATATATACTTTATGAGGTAGTGCTGTACTTAAACAGCATGCTTCCCCACTACGCACATGCTACTCATTTGACCAACTTCTCATTCTGAATGTGTCAAATTCTTGATTTACTAACCATTTGACCAACCATATAGTTTTTTAATAATAAAAATCTTCCTACTTTGGAGCCACATAACAAAATCCAATTCGCTAAGATCTGCAAGAAATCATCTGTTCTAATTAAATTAGACATGTTTAGGAAAACATGGTTCCAGTGTCTCACGGAGAAATATGCGGCGCCGCTGTATTCAATCAATCCTCTCACCATGTGATTGTGAATAAGACTTTCAGGTTTGGCGCCAAGTCTTAACGGTCAAAAGCAAACCCACGCTGAACAAAGGCGGGATTTTCAAAATGAAGACTAAAAAAGTTAGCCGCTGACGAAATTAATGAGGTGTCATCTACTTCACCCTTTCGTTGCTGCTAAAATCCGCTCTATTTATTTCTCCAATTATTCCCGCTCTCCACGTCAAACCCACTGGGTCCCTCCTTTTTTTTTTTCTTCAACTCCGTTATACATCTAGATTTTCCCGTGCCGACATGGTCCCACTGCCGTCTGATTTGGCGGGAAGACCACTGCATTCCCGCCCAGAATTTTTTAACAATTACAAACTTTAACCTTCAAAAGTTTTTAGTTAGTGGTAAGCACGTTTTGGAGAGTTCAAAGCATTGTTCACCACGTGGCAAGATTTTGAGAGCCATCCTGGTGATGACCGAGAGGCTAAACGGTATTATTTATGTTTGTGTAACTGTTGAGACGGCGCGTGGTGATGCCACGTAGGAGGAGTTAGTGGTAGAGACAAAGTTAGCTCTTAAAATTAACTAACTGGTTTAGTTAACGTGGTTTCTGACAGGCCTCCACGTGATCGTCAGACAATAGGGCCTACTATGTTGTGGCGTTGAGGTGTGTTTATGACAGCACGAGTTGTGACTTGTGAGTTCAAAACGTGTCCAAGATTTAAGAATTTAAATGTAACCCATTGTTTTAGGAAGGAAACGAAGAGAAAGACATAATAAGTCCGAGAGCGTGCCTCCACGACTAAGTCCAAGTCACGCGTCCAGTTTTTATTCTACCGACCAATTAAATGCATCCACCTTTGTTTCGACTGACTTAATGAATGTACATATTAATTAAGTATATTTTATTAAGAAGATATTTTTACAAAGCTGAATTTGTGATATGTTTTGATAAAAATCTTTATAAGAAATTATAATGACATTAGGATTTTATGTGTATTATTACATGATTTATTGCCTTTTCAGTAATTTGACTTTTTCCTTCTATATATTATAAAAATTATAATTATTGATTTACTCCTCTCTATAAGTGTTGACTTAAGTTAGTGTTCTCTTTTAGAAATAAATCTAAGCTGAAGATCCACGCACTCCAATCTGGAGATGTTTAAAGTCGAATGTGCTTATAATCACATTAATACAATTTGATCCAACGCATGAGGATTAATCTTCTATATCACAACTTTTACACGGAAAAAGTACACTATTTGATCCGATATTTTTAAGAATCAGATGCTAAAAGACGGATGTACCCTTGAAAGGATAAAATTTTGTAACTACGGGGATGGTAAAAGTAGTAATAAATCCCTTATTAGGAAGGGTAAAGAGCAAAGATACACCGAAAAGTACAAGAAAACCGGCCGGAAAAAGTGACAGAGGAAAAGCCGATACGAGCGGTGTTGTCACGTGTGGACGTCATAATTTGGGTCGGCAAAATCACAACTTAATTAACAAGCCATAATGGGACCCACCATTTTGCCAGATGGACTGACCCTTCCCGTTGATGAAGCATCAACCATTCTATTGAGTCGAACGCACGCAAAGTACACTTCACTTACAGACGTGGCATCGGAGCTGGAAATTTTAACCAACCAGAGTTGAGGATCAAAAGACACGTGGCTTGACGTGATTTACCTTGTTCGTGTAATTCCCTCTCTTTAAAGGCGTGGACGCGTGGTTTCGATATTACAAAATTTAAAAAATATTGTAGGTATATAAATAAGATAGTGAGAGAGTTAAAGAAGAAGGCGTGGTTTGCGTTGCGCTTGCAAGAGAAGAGAGAGAAACAAAACAAGAAAATTGGAGAGAAAGAGTTTGGTGGGAGTTGTTAAAGCGATTTGGTCGAAGAATTGAAGAAGGGATTTAAAGCTAGAGTTTTAAGAGGATCCGGCATTTGATTTGTTCTGTTCTTTTCCTTGTTCTTGTTCGTTCTTTCATACTTTCGTGCCTTATTAAAGGGGGAAATACAAGGCTTGTTGAAATAAAGAGAAACAATGGAGTGGCATACTTGTTTAGATGAATACGAGAAGCTTGTTATCAGGATGAACACTCCCAGGTTTGTTCATTCTTTCTTGAAATCAAACTTTTAAATTAACTAATTGTTTCGGGTTTTTTTTTTTTATTTCTAAATTTTTTTCTTGAAGTTTTTCTGACAAAAACTCATGGCCTTTAGTGCTGTTCGAGTCGAGATCTGGGCATGAAAATCAAGACTTGTATCAAACTACAATCGCGAAAACTAGTCTAATTAACGAATATTTTAATATTTGTCTGACTTTTCTTCAATTTTTTTTCATCTTTCTAGAATCTAATTTCTTAAATCTTGCTTTAGACTTTTCAAAGATCTCTGTCTTGGGTTTATATTTCTCATACAATCACTTTGAATTTTTCAAAATCAAAAAGCAGTTTCACTGACTTGACCTTTCGGTGCTTTTCAGGGTTGTCATCGACAATGCCGTTTGTCCCACTGCGACTCTCGTCAAGGTTAGCTTCCATGAAACCTGATAGAGAAAATGACAAACACACGAACCAGTGTTAATTTTAGTGGCTGAAACTCGGTCATTAACATTTAGTTTCAATTTGATTAATTTTTCACAGGTTGATAGTGCTAGAAGACATGGAATCTTGTTAGAAGCTGTTCAGGTTCTCACGGATCTGGACCTTTCAATAAAAAAGGCTTACATTTCTTCTGATGGACGGTGGTTCATGGATGGTATATATATATATATATATTTTAATTTTAAGTTATACTTTTTTTTTTTGGTTAAGAGTTTCTTTGAAAGTAATAGTTACACGCTTTTCCTTTTTATGCTTTTAGTTTTCCATGTGACTGATCTGAATGGAAACAAATTAACGGACGAAAGAGTTATTCGCTGCATTGAGGAGGTAAATATTATTTATTTTAGAAATCTACATCGAAAAATAGTAGTAGAATTAATTTTTTGAACTAATTGGTGATCATATTATTGCTGAAAATTTATGTTTCTGTTATGCAGTCGCTTGGAACCATGGACTATGGAAGAGTTAATGATTTTAGCGGTTTAACTGCACTTGAATTAACTGGAACGGATCGTGTCGGCCTGATGTCAGAGGTTTTTGCAGTATTAGCTGAATTACAGTGTAATGTGGTAGAAGCGAAAGTGTGGACTCACAATGGCCGAATTGCTTCACTGATTTATGTGAAAGATTGCAATTCAGGATCTCCAATTGAGGACTCGCAACAAATTGATAGAATCGAAGCACGATTAAGGAATGTCTTGAAAGGGGATAATGACATTAGGAGTGCTAAAACGACTGTTTCTATGGAGGTCACTCACACAGAGAGAAGGCTACATCAGATGATGTTTGCAGATAGGGATTATGAGAGGAAGCCCATTTTGAGTCGTTGTACTAATTACCCTGTAGTAACGGTGCAAAATTGGGTGGAAAGAGGTTACTCAGTTGTGAATGTTCAGTGCAAGGATAGGAATAAGCTTTTGTTTGATGTTGTTTGCACGTTGACAGACATGGAATATGTGGTGTTTCATGCTACTATTAACACAACCGGAGATAGAGCATATCTGGTACTTATTGTTTCTTTTAATGAATTATCTGTTTGTTACTCAAATTTTGATGATATTAGTTGTCTTATTAACTCAGTATTTCTCATTGTTTCAGGAATTTTATATTAAGCACATTGATGGAACTCCAATTAGTTCAGAACCTGAAAGGCAACGTGTGATTCAATGCCTACAAGCTGCAGTGAGAAGAAGAGCATCTGAGGTATGATTTCGCATTTCTTCTCAGTTGAATCACATCATTTATAATGTTTCTTTGATCTGCAAATAGTAATGTGCAATTTACTTGTAATCACAGGGTGTAAGGCTAGAATTATGTATGAAAGATAGGCAAGGGCTATTGGCAGACGTGACAAGAACGTTCAGAGAAAATGGTCTTAATATCACAAGAGCTGAAATATCAACAAGAAGCGAGATGGCACTAAACGCATTCTATGTAACAGATGCCATAGGAAACCCTGCTGATCCAAAGATAATTGAAGCAGTTAGACAAAAAGTTGGATTGAGTAATTTGAAAGTGAAGGAATTGCCATTGATATATAATGAAAAGGAAGAAAGTGAAGAGCAAACAGTTGGGGTTGGTGGGACAGTATTGTTATCACTAGGGAGTCTAGTGAGAAGGAATCTATACAATCTGGGATTGATAAGATCATATTCTTAAAGTGGGAATTTGGCAGAAGAAGATGATTTGTTCCCTGCACTAGGGTTGTTGGCATATTCTTTACTTGAGGTTGTGGGTTTGTGTAAATACATGTGAATGAAAAAGGTGGGATTTGGTGATGGTAGGAATCAAGTTGGTTATAGTTGGGTTTGGTTGGTGGAACAGATAGACATAGATTGGGGCTGCTCCACCATTTTTATATTAAATACCATATTATTCTTTTTAAAATGTTTTGTTTGAGGGGAAGATTTGAATTAGAAGAGATGGTGGTGGTGGTGGGGGATTGTTGATAATTATGTATTAGATTTATGGCTGGAAGAAGAAGAAGAAGATTAGGTATTAGAACAAAATGAGTTTATACACAGTAACACGTATGTATATAAACGACTTGAAGTATTATTAGTTAATGGTTGACGTCATTTTTTATTCTTATTCTCTTTTTGGGTACATATTACAAATATTAGGCCAACAAAGATGATGAGCATGGAAAATAATGGTTTCAATAAATTCTGTTTGGGTTATTAAATTAATATTATATTTTATTAAAATTGGGTGGTAGGGTAATAGAGTAAGGTATGCGCCGACTACTACCGTCCTAATTAGGTGAATCTTTTACAGCTGGATCAAACCAAGCCAACGAAATGCGCTATTGTAAATTCTTGCACAACTTCGGCATTCATTCTAGATTTAAAAAATTAGGGAATTATGTTTTTAAAAAAAATAAAACAGTTTTAAGATAACTTAAAAAGGATAAAACTTTCGTTAAATTAAATGGGAAAAGATTAAAAGACATAAATGTTTATACACTAATGGTGATGGGTAAAATTTTATCTTCTACGAATTAGTTATGATCTAATCGTTGCGATTTGTACGTATTTAAGTTGATTTTAAGTTAGTTATTGGTGAGCGCGATCCGATTTTTTAATTCGTTAATTAATTAATAACTTGTAAAATAAATGAGATAGATTTTTATAGTGGTTTGGAGATTGAATAGCAAACTCATACATTCAATGTTGGTTTTTATTAAAATATGGAGATTACAAATTAAATCGTAGCAATTATAATACACGAACATGATAGTTCTAGAGAGAGAAAGTTGTTCAGAGTGTCTAGTTAATTTCCTTGTGAGAGAAATGAGTTTAGAGCTTTTGAGATCCCCCAAAAAGCTGAGAGAGGTCTTCTATTTATAGGAAGCGATCGTGGGTCCCACTAGACAGGTGGCGGTCCTTGATTGAACTTGAACTAGAAGTGGGAGATAGCTGGTCGATAGGATACAATATAACCAAATGAGGTCATCAATGGACAGGTGGTGCGACCTGAGAGGTTGCGTGACGTCATTAGCGATCTCACCGAATGTTACCCCATAACAAATACCCCTAAGTTTTTGGAGTTCAAGATTGTTTATCGAGGTCAGACTTCGAAAATTTTCATTCATTGCGCTTGTCGTCCCAGCAAATTGCTCTAACTTGTACAATTATTCTGATTGAACTGGCCCTCTTACGAGCTAATGGTTGGTGGAGCGGAGCGAATACGAACTGATTCTTCGAAATATGAATAGTTAATGATCTTAAAGGACTCTTCATCTTCTTGCTTTTAACGAGCAGACGACATTTACTTCGAATACGATGAAGCATTTAATGCGCGTGAGGCGCATTTAATGTTCGCCATAATTAAAAAAACATTCCTTGTGGCGTAATAAATGCGATTGTCAGTTCGATAGAGCTAGTGCGACCACGTGCTCACCAACTCTTCAGATGCCTGCCGCAAGATCGTGACACGCGTCCAAGATCGAAGGGCGGGGGATCTCTCTCGCGATCGAGGGAGAGAGAAAAAGACTGACGTCTCAGATGTTCGCCATGTGGAAATCGCCAACGGTCAAGATCCGCCCTTGGGTTTATATGAAAAGTAAAGGTAACCGTCGACTTCGATGGTTGCCACGTGGAGGTCGCGAACGGTTGAGATCGTTCGTTGATTTGTATATAAATTGGGAGGGAAAAACAAATGAACGCTATTGCCTTCTCGACCAAGCTTCTACCATTCTTTGACTTCGGATTTTCTCAACCTCTTCATCATTTTCTTTGCTCTTTCTCGGATTCTTTCGTTTTCTCGGTTCCCAAACACTTTCTTGTTCACCGGAGGTCAGTTCTGCGTGTTCGTTGAAGCTTCTCCTATCGTCAGGTAATCTTTCTTGCTACTGTTTTATTCGTTATTCACTTGTCTCCACTGTTCTTCGTTTTTTAGTAACAATGGCATCCTTGGGTTTTTTGTGTTGTGTTTGAGGGGTTGAGTGGGTTGTGTTTGGGAAGATAAAGTGGCCTTGGGTATTTTTTTGGAGGGTCTAAGTGTTTAGGCCATTTTTTGGGCGTTCCCGTGGGTTTTGGTTTTCTGTTCGAGTTCGTCGTCTTCTCATCGAATGTAACGAACTCATTAGGTTTTGTTTTTGTTTGTGTTCTAGCCACATAGGCAAACATGAATTTCAACTGGGAATTTATAGATTTACTCACTAGGATTTTTTCGAGTTCGGAGTCCGTTAATTATGAACCTGATTTCGTTGACTTGCAAACTCCCCCACCTCTTGAAATTACTCCTTTGTAGATTGTTCCTCCTTTCGATCATTCGGACGCTCCTAAACGAATATACCAAATTGTGGTGATGGCTGACGATCAAACGAGGGAGTTCAAATCGATGCAGAGGTAGAGAAGATGTTTGATGATATCCGGCTCGCTCTGACCAAAATATAAGAGGTCGAGCTCACGGCGGCGCAAACGAAGTACGCGTTGTAGGTGTCGATCCACCGCGACTTGCAGTATTCGATGGGGAATCCCCCTACTAGTAGTGCCGTGATCTCCAAGCAAATTTCGAGGCCGGGGTGACCGTGCCTCTCCACCCATTCATCAAATCGGTGCTCGAATACTTCGGCTTGGCTCCTCTTCAGCTCGTTCCAAATGCTTATCGCTTGATGGCCAGCGCTTATATCGTCTGCCGAGTACATAAATGCGGACCGGTGATGGCCGAGATGTTCACGATCGGTTACTCGATGAAACAGAGTAAGAAGAATGGCTTCTTTTACTTAGCCCAAAAGAAAACCATTGAGGCCGGGATCGTTGGGGCGGTGAACAATGTCGGCGACTATGTGTCGAAGTATTTCTTCTTTGACTACGACGGCGTCTGCGAGTTCGTAGAAGTCCCACGTGAGTGCTTTTTATACTTAGAAGTCTTTTGGGTGCTATGTCTTTTGTTTCCTATTCCTAATAGCTTATTCATGTTCGTTGCAGAGAACCGTTCTGACGCTGTTCGGGTTGGTGTTGATCGCTCGACGATCACGAAGTGGGGCCAACTTACGGAGTCGCAAAGACACTGTGCCAATCTTCTGACTCCGAAGCTGATGAATGAGTATCTCTTTATGCACTTTTGTGCTAACTATGTGCCGAAGGTCGCTGAGACATTTAAGGCACGAACTCAAACTCTTTCGTTATAATTGTCGTCCTTTATTGTTTGATGTACTGATCTCTCTTCTTTTTCTGTTCGCAGTGTCGGCTGGGAAAAAGGGCAAGGCGGCTAATCAGGTCTCCGCGAACATTAGGGTACCCTTAGTCTCTTTACCGAGGGTTCAGATTCAGAGGATGGCTATTCGTAGTGATCAGCCGGTTTGTGCTGCAGATGTTGGGGAGAACTCTACTTCTACTAGCAGCAAGCAAGTTCCCACAACGACTCATGGGGTCGCTGCTGCTAAGATAGTGAGGAATGAGGCCGTTGAGCCTCAGGTCATTGAGGATTCTCCATCTAACAAGGTCGTGATTGAGGAAGAAGAGTCGTTCCCTCGCGAGTAACCCGGGGTCAGGGTAAGAGGGTCGTGGAAGACCTTTGTGCGCGCCGCTCATCGCGCAAGAGACAACACAGAGAGAGGTAGCATAGGCCTTCCTTGTTCTACCTTGGAGCTTCGAGGGCTGCTCGGGCGGATGGTTAAGGCGACGAGTAGTCCCCTATGACCTCGGAGACTGTTCTTGAAGCTATCACTTAGCTTCCCGAGCACCTGCGGGCCACAACCTCAATGATATCAGACTGTGTGACGAAGCCACAATGGAGGTCGTGGATGGCAAAATCGAATAGCGACGCTCTAGTGAAGACCGCTAGTGTTTCCTGTAAGGTATTGCTTTTTCTTGAAAATTTTTCTAAGTGCTTTAGATAACGTCAACGCCCCTTTGTCTAACCCTCGATTAGGTCGAGGATTAATCGCATAAACGCTTCGTTATCCTCTTCGTTGAAAGTGTCTCTTCGCAACGAACCCGCGTCGACCTTGATGGGTATCATGGCTTCAAAACCATATGCCATGGAGAATAGAGTTTCTCTCGTGGATGTTCGCGGAGTGGTGCGATATGACCACAGTACTTCGGGGAGAGCCTCAGGCCAATTCCCTTTGGAACAATCAAACTTAGTTTTTAGGGTTCGCTTGATTACTTTGTTGACAACCTTAACTTGTTCGTTGGCTTGAGGTCATGCAACAGAGGCGAACCTGTTCCGAACCCCTAGGTCGTTGTAGAACTTCTTAAAGTCATCATTATCGAACTGTTTACCATTGTCCGAGATTATGGTATTGGGGATCCCGAATTGACAAATGATGTTCTGAGACACAAACCTCTTCATCTTGTTCGTGGTGATTGTGGCGAGAGGTTCGACCTCTGCCCATTTTGTGAAGTAGTCTACGACGACCATAACGTACTTGACTCCTTCTTTTCTGGCTGGCATGGGGCCAATCAGGTCGATCCCCCACATGGCAAACGACCACGGGCTTGACATCGTTGTAAGTTGTTGTGGGGGTGCTCGCGGGATGTTCGCGAATTGTTGGCATTTGTCGCACTTTCTGATGAAACCTGTCGAATTGGACAGGATGGTAGGCCAGTAGTATCCTTGCTTGGTGATCTTCTTCGCCATGGATTCTCCTGCGGAATGATTCCCACAGATGCCCTCGTGGATTTCACGGATGATGTAGTCCGCTTCGTCATCGTTCACGCATCTCATCAATGGAGTCCCAAAAACTTTTCTGTACAAGGTCTCGCCGATCAGAGTGTAGCGACAAGCTCTTGTTCTCAAGGCTCTTGCTTCTCCCTTATTGTGGGGAACCGTTCCCTCTTTGACGTAAGTTATGATTTGAGTCATCTAATTCCTTTGGAGATCGATATGCATCACGATTTGACTAGTCGGGGTAATGCTTGGAGCCGAGACGATCTTAATCGGAATGCAATCTAGAGCTTCTGTTTCCAACAATGAAGCGAACTTTGCTAAGGTGTCAGCCATTGAATTCTCACCTCGTGGAATTTGGGTGATAGCGAAATTCTTGAACGTGGCGAGCCCAGACTTGGCCTTTTTTAAATAGGCGATTATCATATCTCTTTTCGCTTGGTAGTCACCAACGATTTGATTCACAATTAGCTACGAATCGCTGTGGATCTTTAGTGATTTGGTACCCATCTGCCTAGCTAGTCTCAAGCCGGCGAAAAGAACCTCATACTTTGCTTCTTGATTTGTGGCCTGGAATCCGAACTTAAAGGCCCCGTAGAGTCAGGTGCCTTCCGGGCTGATCATGAGTAGACCTGCTCCAACTCGCTTGGTAGTAGAAGACCTATCGATGAATATTTCCCACGTAAGGGAGTCGTCAAGCTTCTTAGCCATGTCGTCAGGTTTGTTCTCGACGGGCTCAGCTTGGATGTTTTCATTTTCTTCGTGCCGTGGGGACGTCAATTCAGAGATGAAGTCCGCTAGAACCTGTCCCTTTAGTGAGGTTCTGGGCTGGTAATGGATATCGAACTGACTCAGTTCAACAGCCCACTACATCATCCTTCCTGAGGCGTTGGGCCTTTGTAAAATCTGCCTTTTGCGTAGCTCGTGAGCACGTTGATTGTATGACCATAAAAGTACGGTCGTAATTTGCGGGATGCCGTAACAAAGGCCAGGATCAAGTGCTCTATCTCTGGGTAATGAGTCTTAGCGTCCACTAGACGTTTACTGATGTAGTAGATCGGCCACTGGACCTGACATTCTTAGCAGACAAGGGCGGCGCTGATCGCGCTCAATGAAACAGATAGGTACAACATCAAAACTTCTTGAGCGATCGGTTTGGATAGAAGCAGAGGGTTTCTGAGATAGGTTTTAAGGTCCTGAAAAGCCTGCTCTCACTCTGTGGTCCAAAAAAACTTCTTATTATCTTTAAGAATGTTGAAGAACTGGAGGCAATGGTTCGTGAATCGTGAGATGAAGCGGCTGAGCGCTGCAACCCTTCCGGTCAGACATTTCACTTGCTTCTGATCCATGGGACTCTTCATGTTTAGCAGTGCTTGGATCTTTTCCAGGTTTATTTCAATCCCTCGCTGATTTACCATAAAGCCGAGGAATTTCCTGGATGCTACTCGAATGCACATTTAAGAGGGTTCAGCTTCATCTTATATTCCCTGAGGATATCGAAGGCTTCAGACAAGTGCTGAATGTGGTCAGCTGCGACCTTCGACTTGACGAGCATATCGTCCATGTAAACTTCCATTGATTTACTAATCAAGTTAGCGAACATGCGGTTAATGAGCCGCTGATAGGTTGCTCCAGCGTTCTTCAACCCAAAGGGCATGACCTTGTAGCAATACAAACCGCGATCTGTCGTGAAGGTTGTGTGCTCCTTATCAGGAGTGTGCATGTCGATCTTGTTATAGCCAGAATAGGCGTTTATAAAGCTTAATAACTCGTTCCCAGACGTGCCGTCAACGAGCTGATCAATCATGGGCAGAGGGAAGCTGTCTTTTGAACATGTTTTGTTGAGGTCGCTGAAGTCAATACACGTGCGCCATTTGCCATTAGGTTTGCGAACTAAAACCTGGTTTGCTATCCACTCCAAGTAACGTGATTCTCGGATGAAATCTATTGACAACAGCTTTTCAACTTCCGATTTCAATGCCAAATACCTTTATGAATCCATCTGTCTTCTCTTCTGGCAAATAAGGTGATGAACTGGATCGATATTCAAACGATGACATATGATACTTTAGTCAATTCCTACCAGGTCCGCATGTGTCCTGGCGAACACGTCCTAGCTCTTTCGGAGGAAGGCAATTAACGGTTTGACGATCTCTTCACTGAGACCGCTGCCAATCTTCATTTTTCGGGTTGGTTCGTCGTCGTCGAACTAAACCTCGA
Source organism: Toxicodendron radicans (assembly GCA_009867345.2). Classification (NCBI taxonomy): domain Eukaryota; kingdom Viridiplantae; phylum Streptophyta; class Magnoliopsida; order Sapindales; family Anacardiaceae; genus Toxicodendron; species Toxicodendron radicans. The sequence continues at coordinate 8,139,363 of WYDK02000041.1, read as the reverse complement.
CTAATTATTCGACCGGACTGTTGGTGGATAAGTCTTCTTGAAGTCGCGGGTCAATTGTGTTGTCCGCGGGGCTAGGGTGAGGTTTTGCTACGTCAATGGCCGTAGTGACATTTGCTTTCAACTTCTCTGCCAAACGAACGACATTGTTATAACAGAGTCTCGATTCCTTTTACAATCTACACACTTCGCCCACACCGTTAGGTGTGGGGAACTTCCTCTTCATGTGGTAAATTGAGATGACCGCTTTCAGCGTTCTCAGTAGGGGTCGCCCCAATATCATATTTACATAGGTCGGGCAACCCACGACCAAGAATACAAAGATCTCAGGTGTTGAGGGGATATCCCCCACGGTCAATGGGAGTGTGATCATGCCCTTAGGTATCAATGAGTCTCTGGTGAACCCGAACAAGGGTTCGCTGACTGGTTTCTGGTCACTATCTCTCAGTTTGATTTCCATGAAGCAGTGGTAGAAAAGGATGTTCCCGATGAACCTTCTTGCTGCTCAGATATACTGTTACAACTAACGCATCTTCGTGGGGATGGTGCAAACGAACAACATCCTACTCGCCAAAGCTGATTTCTTCATACCGCTTTGGGAATTTGGTGGGGTGTCTCTCTATTCGGAATACCATTGGGGGGATTGTCTGGCATCAGGCACATAACGGTCCTGCGATCTTCTGGAACTTCTAGCGACATGTGACCCTCCATAGATCATAAGGAATTCACTCCCCGGGGGAGGGTCATTTTTCCACTCTTCTTCCTTCAGACGTCGATCAAAATTATCTATGAAGTTTTTCATGTGCCCCCTTTGGATGAGATTTTCAATGGCATGCCGTCAGGAATGACATTCGTCAGTATGGTGCCCCACATCCCTATGATAACGACAATATCTTCGGCCATTTCTGCTTTCCCTGTCCCCTTTCAAAGGTTGGGGTGCAGGTAGTAGCCCGTTATCTACTTTCAGTACTTTGCTAATCTTAGTGTTCAGCGGAGTGAAGGTTCGCTCCAAAAGTGCTTTGTTTCTAGTTGGTTTGAAACGAGGTCTCCCCCTTTTTTCGTTATTTCTGCGTTGATCGTTCCCCGATTGTCTATAGGTTCGAAATGAACAGGTGCCCTTTCTCAGAAGCGCACTTGGGCTGGCCCCTTGATCGATGTGGGACAATACAACTACATAATTCTCAATCCTTAGAAATTTCTCCGCAAGCTCATAGAATCTCGGGAGTGGGACGTTCTCTTCCTTCGGAAGCTTGTTCAGAATTCTGTCTGAGATCGTACACCTGCCATTATCAAGGTGCGAACTGCTTCTTTTGGAGCATTGGTGACTTTGTAGAGCTCAGTGTGGAAACGTTCCAAATAAGACTTCAATGACTCGTCTTTCTCTTGACGGATGTTGCTCAAGTAGCTTAGGGGAATGAAGAATTGTCTATTCACTTGGAATTGTCGCAAAAACAGTGAACTTATGCGACTCTAGGAATCGACTGTGCCAGCTGGCAGCGATCTGAACCATCTCTACGCCGACGATACCAGAGTGACGGCTAGGCAACGACATTTAGCTAGATTTGACACTCGGTGGAGTTCCATGAGGTCGTTGAAAACTAACAGGTGATCCTATGGATCGCTGTTACCATGAAAGGCCTTGATGTCTAGCATTTGAAATCCGGTTGGCAGCGGAGCTTCCAACACTTCTGCGGAAAATGGAGAAACCTCCTAGCCGATATTCTCATCGTTACCTAGGGCTTTTAGGTCGTCAATAGCCCGATGTAACTCTTCGATCTGGCGAGCGTCGTTGGGTGGTTGAGGTCGCGGTTGCAGATACCCATTTTCGACTATTTTGAATCCTTGTCGCTCCGATCGATGATCCAGTAAATACTTCCAGAGGTTGCGAGTCTGGATGTTGCTTAGCCCGCGTGGCCATCTTCTCTCATTATCCCGGGGCTCCGCACGGGTACGATTCATTGGTGAGTTTACTTCTTCCTGGAGAGGGACATGAGTAACCTGGTGATGTTTGGTTCACAGTTACTGAGTCCCATTTGATCTCCCCCTAATTGCCTCGGGGTGTCACCCCCCATCCGCTGGGACTGGTTGTTATCTGGTCCGTTCATTGGATTTGACCTACAACCCCTAAGTGCTGACTGGTTCTGATCATATTGATTACCAGATGGTGCCCTCGAGGGGTCGTTCCTTGTGCAGGGCCTCTTGGGGTCTAGGCCATGCACCACACTCATCTGATCGAGGATCAATGGGTCTTGTCGCTGATCGATTCTATCCAGGCGTTGGGTGATTGTCTGAAGAGTGTTACCAGCCTATCCATGTACCGCAATAGGGCCGAATCCAAGTTCGGAGCCGTTGCGATAGAAACATCGAAGGTCAGCCAGACGAGGTCGTGACCGCTTTTCATCTCGTTGCCTTCTACAGCCTCTGCTGCCTGGGATAGAGTGTTTTTGTTTCTCGTTTCCTTTGATACCTTTGGTGCCATCCGATTAGAGTCGAATGAATACAGACTACGAACTGGTCGATGTGATGATCACAATCAGGAATGGATTCAGCCCTCCTTCTAGGGCCAAACTGGTGACGGGTAAAATTGTACCACCAATGAACTAGTTACGATCTGGTTGTTGCAACCTAAGCGTATTCAAGTTGATTTTAAGTTAGTTACTGATGAGGGCAACCTGATTCTTTAGTTCGTTAGTTAATTAATAACTTGTAAAATAAACGAGATAGGTTTTTATAGTGGTTCGGAGGCCGAATAGCAAACTCCTACATCCATTGTTTGTTTTTATTAAAATATGGAGATTACAAATTAGATCGTAGCGATCAGAATACACGAACAGAGCAGTTCTAGATAGAGAAAGCTGTTAGGAGTGTCTAATCAATTTCCTTGTGAGAGAAATGAGTTTAGAGCTTCTGAGATCTCCCAAAACACTGAGGGAAGTCTTCTATTTATAGGGAGCGATCGCGGGTCTCATCGGACATGTGGTAGTCCTTGATTGAACTTGAACTGGAAGTAGGAGTGTAACACCCGAGCCAAGGTATGTAAAACTATGCATTTTACATACCCATGTACTTAGAATAACCTATATGAAAAACCCTTAAA
>WYDK02000041.1:8112858-8128340 GCA_009867345.2 Toxicodendron radicans | reverse complement strand
CGACTCTGATCCAATGTTTTAATATTTGACTTGTAAAATAACCTTGCATTGTTTTATTTAAAGAAAATTTTACTGAGATTTATTATGGGTTTCTCAAAAACCCACCCTCCTTTCGGAACCCGAGCCCCACGGAGCACCAGGATCCGGTGGGGTAAGGGCCACCCGGGAGGGGGTGTGACAGAGAAAGCCATCCTTAAACACAAACCTATCATAGTCATACTCTTAACCGAGAGGAAAGAAAGTGAATGAGCTACCCCCACAAGTCCGACCTTTACTTAAGGAGTATCAAGATGTGTTCCCAGATTATTTACCACCCGGATTACCACCTTTAAGAGGGATAGAGCACCAAATTGACCTTGTACCTAGGGTACCTTTACCAAATAGGCTAGCCTATAGATGCAATCTGAAGGAGTCAAAGGAGTTACAAAGACAATTAGATGAACTGGTGAGTTGTGGGTATGTGAGAGAGACTATCAGGCCATGTTCAATTCTGGCCTTGTTAGTGCCAAAGAAAGATAGAACCTTTTGAATGTGTGTTGATAGTAGAGCCATAAATAGCCTTACCATTAAGTATAGGTATCCTATTCCTAGGCTTAATGATATGCTAGATGAATTGCATGGTTCGTTGATTTTCTCCAAAATTGATCTGAGGAGTGGGTACAATCAAATTAGGATGAAGGAAGGGGATGAGTGAAAAACGACTTTCAAAACTAAGGGTGGGTTATATGAGTGGATGGTTATGCCGTTTGGATTATCAAAGGCTTCTAGCACCTTCATACGACTTATGAATGATGTGTTAAAACCATTCTTGGGGAGGTTTGTTGTGGTTTATTTTGACGATATCTTGGTGTATAGCAAAAGTGAGGAAGAGCATTTGGGGTATTTGCAGCAAGTTTTTGAAGTGTTGAAGGAGAAGAAGTTATTTGCCAAGCTAGAGAAGTGCGAATTCTTCTTACTTAGAGTTGTGTTTCTCGGCTATGTGGTTTCTAGAGAGGGTATAGTGGTGGATCAATCCAAGGTAGAAGCAGTTAGAAGTTGGCCTCAACCTAAAGCAATTAGAAGCTAGCCTCAACCTAAGTCTATTACCGAGGTAAGAAACTTCCATGGATTGACTTCTTTTTATAGGTCGTTCGTGCCCAATTTTAGTACCATTATAGAACCTATCACCAAGGGCATGAAAGGATGTAATTTTGATTGGAGTGCGGCAGCCAATAAAGCCTTTGATGTGATCAATAAGAAATTATGTGAGGCATCCATCCTAGTTTTGCCTGAGTTTGACAAGGTGTTTGAAGTAGAATGTGATGCAAGTAGGGTTGGAATAGGGCTTGTCCTTACTCAAGCCAAACATCTCATAGCCTACTTTAGTGAGAAATTGAATGATTCAATGAAGAGGTATATCACTTATGACAATGGATTTTATGCAATGGCAAAGGCTTTAGATCATTGGAGTCATTATTTACAGCCTAAACAATTTGTGCTAAATTCGGACCACCAAGCCCTCAAATTCATTAATGGGCAGTACAAGTTGAATGCAAGGCATGTCGAGTGGGTGGAATTCCTTCAATCATTCTCTTTTGTCTCCAACTACAAACAAGGGGCAAATAATGTGGTGGCGGATGCACTTTCAAGAAGGTACTCTTTACTTGCTCTTTCAGATTCTAGGGTACTTGGGTTTTCATTTATGAAAGAGTTTTTTTGCTAATGATGAAGATATGAGCACCATTATGGCCAAATGCAAGAAAGGGAGTGTTAATGATTTTTTGGTGCAAGATGAGTTTCTTTTTAAAGGCAAAAAGCTTTGTGTACCAAAAAGGAGTTTTGGAGAGTTAATTGTAGGGGAAACTCATGGAGAAGGACTTGCTGGTCATTTTGGGATCACTAAGACTTTGGAGATTATCAAAAAACACTTTTATTGGCCGAAAAAGCTAAGGGATGTACAAGCAATTGTGGCAAGATGTGGAACATGTAAAAAGGCCAAAAGTAATTTCAAACCGGGCCTTTTACACTCCATTACCTATTTAGGATCATTCTTGGGAGGATTTGAGCATGGATTTTATAGTTGTCTTGCCAAGAACACAAAGGGGAAAAGACTCCATCATGGTGGTTGTTGATCGATTCTCAAAGATGGTTCATTTCATTCCTTGCCAAAGGACTGACGATGCTTTTAAAGTGGCAACCCTTTTTTTCGAGATTGTATGTCTACATGACATTCCAAGAAGTATAGTGTCGGATAGGGATACAAAATTCCTTAGCCATTTTTAGAGGACATTTTGGGGGAGATTCAATACCAAGCTTCTCTTTAGCACTTCACACCATCCATAAACCGATGGTCAAACCGAAGTCACCAACCAAACCTTAGGAACTTTATTGATGAATTTGGTGAGTAAAAAATTTAAGGATTGGGATGTGAAATTAGCCCATGCCGAGTTTGCTTACAATAGGGCTCCAAGCACTACAACCGGCTACTCTCCATTTGAGGTATTGTATGGTATCAACTCTATCACTCCTATTGAATTAAGTTCCTTGCCTATTGATGTCTAAGTGAGTGTTGATGCCAAAGATAAAGCTAAGGCCATGAAAAAGCTACATGAGTCCATTCGGGCCCAAATTGAGAAGTCTAATGAGGCTTACAAAAGAAAGGCCAACAAGTATAGGAAACCAACCCATTTCCAACGAGGAGACTTAGTGTGGGTTCACTTGGGGAAGGAAATGTTTCCATCCAAGAGAAAGAGTAAGATTGCTCCCAGAGCCGATGGCCCATTTGAAGTACTTGTGAGAATTGGAGATAATGCCTACAAGATAGATTTTCCAAGCGACTTTGGAGGTGTCTCGGGTACATTCAATGTTGGTGATTTGTCCCTATACTTAGAAGATGACAACCTTGTAGATTTGAGGTCAAATCCTATTTAACATGGGGACGATGACGTAAATTCGTCCACCAACCTTCACATGGATCAAGAGAAGAATAAGGAAATGGTCATCCAAGCAATTGAAGAACAATCAACCCAAGAAGATGAAGAACAAAGTCATTTCAAAGGTTCGACCCAAATAGAAAAGAACATACAAGTTAAAGCATATTCGGCCCAAGTCAAGTTCAATCCATTCCTTATGCCCAATCTCATCATTTGGGTGTAATTTACTCTTATGGGAATCAAGTATTCCATTTGGGAGGGAAAACTCAAATGATATCCAAACATAATCACATAAGAGCATTTAATGAAGGAGACAAGGTTATAACAAGAGTGATTATTCAAGGTTTCCCGTTTTGACAAAGATAAGGTTGTCTCCTATTGGCGGCTCAATGTTTTATTTCCTCTTTGGGAAAGTAAATGACTATTAATAATTCCTATTTTGTTTAGATTAATGATGTACATGTAAGGCTAACATTATGTCTTGTTTTTCTTAGATTCCTTTTGAATGTCTTAGATTTCATTTTGTTTAGGGCATCTTTTGTAAGGTCATATATAAGGTCAAAATTTTCATTATAATGCTTAGTCTTGATAAATGAAAATTTAAGTTCTCTTGTGAGAGAGTTCAACTCATATCCTTTATCCAAGTTCTTGCCAAGCGTGGTGGTGGATCCTAAAACTGGAGACCTGGCTTTTACGTATTAGGGATCCGTAGCCGGTGGCTTAGCCTTTACATCTCAGGAGTGGCTTATCTTGTGTTGTTCTATCCTTGTGAGTTATTGTTGTGTTGCCAATTTAGTCCATTGAAGAGGTAGTTTGTTGCCGATTCAATTGTTGTTGTGTTTGAAGATATTTGAAGGTGTTCTAACTCACTCAAAGCTTCCGCAAACGCATCAAGTTTTCACTCGTTTGGTAAGGAACAGTGGATCTTGAAAGTAAAGTACATACTTTAATTTGTTTTAATTATGGAATGAAACTGTATTCTATTAAAATGAGAGAAGGGAAGATAACAATGTTATGTTTCGTAAAAAAGAACAATATTCTTTGTTTAAATCTCTGTATTTCTAATTGTATCGAATTCATATAACCATGCGCTCAGTTAAAAGATAATTGAAAAGAAGAAAATGAAAAGAAACAATTCACCATTTTCTCATGATGTACCTGATCACCATTACGCTTTACAGGACTAAGAGCGCCTGCAACAGGAAGGCCAAAAGGCAAGCAAATATTCGCTATCATTTTTTTATATATTTATTTAATTTAGAATAAATTTATATAAAATTAATAATAAGATTGGTGCAGACACTCAACTTTCTTGATAACTGGTAAAGCAATTAATCAAGTAATTAAAAAAATAAAAAAAAAACCATCTCCCATGAGATTCCAGTGCCTGACATGGACTTGCCATATGAGCACCACTTGCTTAGAAGGGTTCAAGTGGTAATTTCTTATAAGAAAATTGAAAGCTTTTCCTATCATATTATATACTATAAAATAAGCAATATGTTAGGTCTGATAACCGACCATAATTAAAAAAACTATATAATTTTATGCCCATTTGCATGCCAATATTCATTAAAACAAAGGAAGAAAATAAAGAAAAAAACAAAAAAAAAAAAAAACAAAGTTGTGGAGGATAATAATGTTATAATGTGCATCGAACTCATCAACCATATTTATCAATTACTCTAAATAATTGAATATTTGGTTTGTTCTTATCTAAACCCAGTTTCTTTAATTTGTTTTATTGTTTTTGGTAACTTAATTTAATGTTAAGTTTATAGAAAGATACCTTTTGGTGTTGATATTTGATCTTGGTCAATGCTTGTGGTCCCTTATATACTTAAATTACTAATTTTTGCTATCATTACTTCCAAAATTTCCTGTATTTCATATCAGACTTTTATATAATATATATTTAATAATAATAATAATAATAATAATAATAATAATAATAATAATAATAATTAAGCAGCCTGTCTATTTGGGAAAATATTTCAGATCCACCAATAATTTGTATTTAAATTATTTGAATATCCATCTAATATGTAATGGAATTCCCTTATAGCTATTAGAATACAAATTATTTCAACAAATTAAGGTAATTAAAAAAATAATAGTATAGAAAAATATAAGTTGTTCAGGTACAGTAACTAGTTTTGATGGTAAAGAGAGATCTTGATGTTTATAATGTTAAAAAAAAAAAAAGAAAAAAAGAGAAAAGAAAAATGTTAAAAATCAAACAATTTCCTGTTAATAGTAGGGGTTTAATATGTAGGAATGTAATTAATTGAAAAATAACAAGACATGTTCATATACTAACCTTATCTTCAAATGGATTTTAAAAAACACTCAAAGTCTACTCATAAAAATCCGGAGTTAAACTATAGATTAAACTAAAATTTATTGCTAATAATGGAAGAATCCCAAAAAATTAAATATAATTTGACATTTAAAGTGAGTATAAATTTTGATATAGATTGAGATTCTTGTATTATGTAACAATTTAGTTGCTCACCTTTCTGCTGTTCCAACTTTCTCTTTTCTTCATGAAATTCATTGAAACAACATTAATAAATTTTTATTTTTTATTTAATTTATTACTAATACTTTTTTTTTTATTTTTTTATTTTTGCAGGCCTACAAGTAATGCTTGTCAGGCCCCATAAAAAGGTAATGCTTGCCTTAGGCCACTCCTCTTTTTTCCTTTTCTACTTAATTTCTTCATGCTTTGGCAATTAAATTTACTTGTCATTCACTCAATAACATAGAATTAATTAAAATATTAATAATAATAATTTTTATTATATTAATTTGTCCACTTTCTTTGCCCTTAAAAAAGAAAATCATCTACCCACTTTCAAATTTATTTTAATTTTTTTCTACACCGGATTCCAACTAAAACATATAAACAAATATCGACATATTTTAACATATAATATCAACCATTAGAATAATAATATTATCAAATAATTTCCTTTTTCATTTTCTTTTTTACTTTCATTTCAGACAAACTTACGAAGTTAGGAACCTAATTTAGCTCATCTTCTTTTCTAATTCAAAACTTCAAAATCAAGATCAAATTTCAATCTTTTTCTTCAAATTTCCTATAAACCAAAATTATTTTTATTATTATTATTTAAAAAAAAAAAATACCACCATTTTTAATCTCTGTTTCAGCTTAAATTATTCTCTCTAATCTCAAAACTCAACTTCTGCTTAATAATAATCACTGCCAAATCTCTTCTTGCTTATTAGCTTCTAATAAGCTCTAGCTCTAATTTTTTTTCTTCTTCTTCTGGGCTTTAGATTTACAGGATTATTTTTCTGGAATTTTTTTTTTTACTTTAAGCTTTGGATTAAGTTGATTGAGCTTAAAATTCAAATGGGTTTTCTCTAAAACCCTCAAAAAATACATAAAAAAGTTAAAAAAAAAAAAGAAATTTAGGGTTTATCTATGGAAGCAGCAGCAAGAGAACCAGTAACTCCAGCCACAACGGGTGGGGTAACAGTTGTTGGATCAGATGCTCCTTCGGACTACCATATAGCTCCAAGATCCGAAAACTCGACCGTGAACCCGAACCCGACTCCGGGATCCGCCCCTGTTCCTGCTCCTACACCGCAACCTGCAGCGGCTGCGACTTTTCCTGCTAAGAAGAAGCGTGGTAGACCCAGAAAGTACGGACCCGATGGTACGGTTACTATGGCTCTCTCGCCCAAGCCCATATCTTCGGCGGCGCCGTCGCCTCCAGTGATCGACTTCTCTGGCTCGGCTGAGAAGCAAAGGAAAATGAAGCCGGCTAGCTCGGTCAGCAAGTCAAAGTATGAGCTGGAAAATTTAGGTAATTATAATAAAAAGTTTTATGAATAAGCACTGGAACTGGTTTAGGGGTTGAAAGTTGAGATTTTGAATGGTTTTGTCGTTTTGATAGTATTTATGGAGTGAGTGAGTGAGTTAGGATGTATAAACTTTGGTGGTGGTGGTGTTGTTGGTTAGAAGTGGGACCTTTGATTAGATGCTTATGTTTAGAGATCTTGTTATGTGTGTGGTGCTAGTTAGGTTTTTTTTTGCGAGTTGGTTTGGTATAGGAATGATGGAATCTTGCGTTAATGGGTTGTCATTTGTGTACTTGTTGGGTACCTGCTAAAACTCTGCTAAGTGATGCTGGACAGGACACCTGTATACTTTTTGTTACTGCCTGCCTGAGTAAATAGGGGAAAAGTTTTGTTCATGTTTTATGTTTAGTTATGATTTTAGTGTTATATTGTTGTAAAACTGATTTTAGGTTCTGATGTGTTACGTGTTAAGTGGTGTGATTTCTCTTCCAAGTGGATAGATGAATACAATGAGTTAATGACTTACGGCTTTGACTTCTTATTTTTGCCATCTTTTTATCGGGTTGGGGCGTTGGGCTCCGCTGTGTACAAGTTTTCTGAAGCGCAAGTGAAAACTTGAAGATAGACATAATTACTAAAGTATCTCTCTGTCTAGCTTGTCACTTCACTGGCTTCTTTAGTACTGCAGGTAAAATAAGTATCATTCCTTGTGTAACTAAGAAAGTATCTTTTAGATATACAGCGTTCATTACTATGAACAAGCAAACAGTGAAGTTTTACAGGTCATCACTACTTTATCATTTTTAAGCCAATTGACTACAGTGAGACTCAGCATTTCATGCACTGTAGCTAGTTACCGAATTCTCTCTTCTGTTAAGTGCGTTACCATTGGGTAATAGAGTTTCTGGGCTGTCTAATTCCCCAACCATACGATATATTTACCACATATGTTGTGAGATCAGTCTAATTCTTGTTGCTTATTTATATTTTATCTCACTTAAATTTTCATGTTGAACATGATTAAATATCTACTTCCATACATAGTGTTACATCTCTTGTTTTATCGTTCAATTTTCAGTTGCATGTTAGACATGTTATTTTTGACATTGAGATGTGAATGATCTTTGTTTTGTACCTTTCAAGCATAAGAGAACCATAGAAGAGAAATGATGCAATTTTAAATAAAATCTAGATTTCGTACAAAATTTAAGGTCCTTGTGAACCAATACTATCTTTCAATGTTTGCTCTTCTTATCATCTAATTTTTTAATAATTTCTGCTGAAATTTATCATCAATAACAGCATTGTTCATGTATATCAATTTAGCATGTGTGGTTGAACAAATGCAATTTATGCTATTATTGTTTTTCTATTGTCCACATTATCTATTTGCTTTGGTTTCTGATATAGGTGGAAGTCGGGTAAATACCACTATTTTCTGTTTCCTTTTTGTTTCCGTTTTTCCCACCTTTGTTGCTTTTGTGTGAAATCAGTTAGCTAGTTCAAAGATATACTTAAGAATCACATGCGCTGTATTATGTTGTTCTGAACATGTACTATTTGTGAATGATTTTGGAAATGTAACTGAAAACAATAGTCATTTAGATTATCCAGTTCTTTGGGTCCTTATAATAGAATGATAGCATTTGTTATTATTTTTCTTTTGCCCCCAATTAGAAGACTAGACTTCTTAAATTCGGTGGTGCTATTCTTTTTTTCAACTTATAAGCACAAATAAATAAGAAGTCCATAACATCTATCAATCTTGATAAATTAAATGCTAGGAGAGAAAAGGACTTAGAAATCTGAGAAGATAGTAGTAGCTTAATCATGTTTCCTATAGAATACTGAATTTTGAAATTGTGCATGAATTGCCAGTTTGCCTGATCGTATAGTTGCATGGTTATTGTCTGTAAATAAGCAATTTATTGCATAGTGGGAACTTCCACATCATTGTTACTTATCTTGTGTGAATTGACTTTTTGTAGGGGAATGGGTTGCATGCTCTGTTGGTGCTAATTTTACACCACATATCATTACTGTTAATACAGGCGAGGTATGTTTTGACCATCACAGGTTTCTTTAAGAATTTTGTTCTTTCTATTTTCGCGGCTTCATGGTTTGAATGCAGAATCATCTGTATCTCCTGACCTTGGAAAAAAAAACACGGTTGGGAGAACTGTAAACATAATTTGAGCTTTTGGCCCTCACTGTCTCTTTCGCATTTTTCCATCCAAGAAATTGCAAACAGTCAAAAAAATACAGAAAGTATTGTACTTAGTTTTGCTGCTAACTTCTTTGGAATGATTTCTCTATCTTCTTAGATTTTGATGGAGTAGGTCATATGCTAATTTGCTGTGATTGTGATTTATTTTAGGATGTTACAATGAAGATCATATCGTTTTCTCAACAAGGACCTCGGGCAATATGCATTCTCTCTGCAAATGGTGTGATCTCAAGTGTTACACTGCGTCAACCTGATTCTTCTGGGGGTACATTAACATACGAGGTGGTGCATTTTTCTTTGAATGAGATGCTTATATTTGGTTGACCTACTATAAGTCCTTCAAGTTAAACTTTTTATCATTATAGAGACATTGTAATGGTATACTTATCAAGATTCAGATTGAGATCTTGTTCTCCTTGTTGTAAGGAACTAGAATAGCAATACTCTGGGTCCTGTTCTTCATATGATTTTTTACTTTGAAATTTTAACTTAATAGTGAAGTTTATGATGCAATATATGGAAGTGCTGGAAGAGTTAGGTGCAGACTAGAATGAAAACATTGGTAGTAGTAAAAGGTTCAAATAGTTAATGCTATGACCATAGCTTTGCCCTTAGATTGGAAGAATGCGGGAGCAATGTAAATGTTAGATGGACCAAATTGTTGTCGTCTCATCCTTGGAAAACTAATTAGGATTGTTACTCAATCTTGTTCTGGTATGCTGCTGTACCCAGGACGTTCTTTCTTGTCATACATCTACCTATTCTTATTCAAGTTTTATGACTTGAAACTGATATTTTCCTTCCCTAATGATGCATCCATTTTGATCTTAGTTGAACGTTTTAGTTTTCACGTACACTCTAATCTCTAATTTTATTCCTATTACATTTGTTCAATTTTCTTTAACTAGTGACCAGTGGAAATTCCATTTGCTCACACTGCTGTTCTTGCAGGGTCGATTTGAGATACTGTCCTTATCTGGTTCATTCATGCCTAGTGATAGTGGGGGAACAAGGAGCAGATCCGGTGGGATGAGTGTTTCATTAGCAAGTCCTGATGGACGTGTCGTAGGTGGTGGAGTTGCTGGTCTTCTAGTGGCAGCAAGTCCTGTGCAGGTTTGTCAATTTCCATTTTTTTCTCAAAACATCTTGATTTCTTGATTGCTACTTCAAACATCTAAGAGGCACGAATCTTAAGTTCTTTGGCCTTTTGTTGGTATATCAGGTTGTAGTAGGCAGCTTTTTGGCAGGGAACCAGCACGAGCAAAAGCCCAAGAAACAGAAACATGAGCCCATATCAATCGCTGCTCCAACTGCTGCTGTTCCCATCTCTAGTGCCGATCCAAAAGGAAATTTTACTACCACATTTCGCGGAGATAATTGGTCTCCATTGCCATCAGATTCAAGGAGTAAGCCAACTGACATTAATGCATCTCAGCCTGTAGGATAATGTAAAGAGCCTCGCCTTATTATGTAATGTAACGATTGTTACTGACAACATCAGCAATCAAACTAAACTCCATTTGTTGAATCTCACCTCATGTTTGTTTTGTCTGTAAACTTGTGAAATATTTATCAATATCCCATGAGTTTAATCTGGGGGTATTACCCCCCTTCCTTTTGATGTAGTAGTTAAGGTAGGTGATTAGGTAGGGTTCTACCACTGTTGTGTCTTGTAGAACATTTTGATGTAATATCTTCTTCTAGAGTTGCCTTTTTCTTCAGAGTGATGGATTATTATTTCCAACATTGTTTTGTTTTCGAACATCATTCACCAATTGTTTGTATATGTTATTATATCTCAGTAAAGGTGATCTGACCAGGCTGAAACACTAATTCCTTAATTGTGTTCTAATTTTGTTTTAATCTCAAATTATAATAGCACACTAATTACTTCACAATGTTTCGCTTCACATTCAGAAACCTGAGCCCCAACGGACCAACCTCAGAGGCCTACAGATGTCAATTAGCTGTCTAATTGTTTGTGAAAGTGATAAATATAGTCAGCTCCCACCTACGTCAAAGAGCGGTCATCAACGAAATTAAATAATAAATTTGGTTACCATTACCAAGAATCCAATTCCAGCTCTGTATGTATTTATTTGTTTGAAAAAGGTGGAGCTTGAACTTTATCTTCCAAGAATATCCTTGTTCATGTTTATACTTGTAATATGAATAATACGACACTTTAAAAAAATTTATATAGTATGACATGTTAAAATATGATTGGACGAATTATAAGAAAAAGTCACATTAATAAATACACTTTAAATAATGGTATTGTTAAATACCAATACAAAAGTACTATCATGTCACTTTATATACAAGACTTTTGGATAAACACTTTGTATGTATAATATAAGACAATATCTCCCATTGGAATACCTGTATGAAGTTGGCTGAGACTGGGATAATGTTTCGTATCTTTCTAATATTTGTTTGTAGCTGCTATTCTGCTTATGAACAATTCATTATCAGCAATCTTTATTCAGCTTTCATCAAGTCCTCTTTATCCTTTTTTAACACCATCATATTCACCATATAATTGTTGGGAGCTACCAGCCATATACACTACAAGAAAAAAATGAAAATGTCGACGGAATTTACTGATGGATTATTGTCTGTCGGTAACTACAGACGGATAAATGAAAATGTTAATAATAGCAAATCAATGACAGATTAGCGACGGAATTACCAACGAAAAATAAGTGGCTGTTAATCTGTCAATAATAAGTGGCTGTTAATTAATAATGCAGTTTTGAAGCGAAAAATATCCGTGTCCAAACATTTTGTCGTTAATTCGATGGAAAGAAAAAAATTATATTAAGTTTACCAACGAATTAGCAACAAACATTACAACAACATTGTTTTGGCCCGCATTATTTGCATTTATTAATATAGGAATGGATTAGCGACGAATTTGCCAACGACGTAGTTTTTATATTTTCAGTTAATGTTAACGACGGATTAGAAACGGATATGACAATGACATCGTTTTAGACCACATTATTAATTACATGTATTAATTTGAGATGGATTAGCGATGGATTTTTCAACGACTTTGTTTTTATAATTTGCATTAATTATAACGACGGACAAATCCGTCGCTAAGTTTTAGATATGTAAATCGCGCAATCAACCACAAATCTATTTCGCTAGAACCCTAAATCAATTTTTTCTCTCCCATTTCAATCTCTCCCTCACTGTTCACGACAAAACTCCACTCTCTTGCACTTTTTCTGAGATTTTCCGATTTGAAGGCCTAGGTACGTGTATTTGTTTCTCTCTTTTGTTATTTTTTTTGTCATTTTTAATTTCTTTTTCTCTTTTGATTTTTGTTATATTTTGTTTGATTTTGATATTTTTTGACATGAATGTTTGGATGAATGATTGTTTGAGTGATTCATGTCAGTTTATTGGCTGTACAATGACATTCGTAACTTGAGTTTAGGGTTTATTTCTTCTACGAATTCAAACTGAAATTAACCAAATTATTGATTATCATTGGTTAATGATAACTCTTGTAAATAGAGTTATCATTGACCTAATTTAGGACCTTTGCCATGGTTTTTATCTTCACTTTAGTTAATTTAGGCTTATTTAGTTTAATATTTCATTTAGAGTTTGATTGTGATAAAAATGAGAAATGTTATTATCATGCTCTAATTTGGTTTCTATTAGGCTTAATTTCCTTAATTGTTCTTCTGCAGATTAAAAATCAATCGACTTGTTCTTGGATTAAAATGGTTGAAGATTGAAGATTGGATGTTGTGGAGTTTGCAGCGAGGAATGCTGGCGCATAACGCGCCAGATCAACATAACAGAAAATGAGCTTTTGGTCCTGTCCTTGAGCTGACATGTCCTGACAAGGATAACCACCTTTTTCGTGCACAGTGAGGGAGAATGCACAGTGATCAGGCTGTGAGGGGTGACTAATCCTAGTATGGTGCCAAGTGTCAAAGTTGCCCTACTTTTTCTCATATAAAAGAAAAATGGAAAGCTTTTCCTCCAAGTCTTCAATCTTTAGAGTGAGAGCCGTCAAGAGAGAGTAATACTTAGAGAGAAATTCCAGAGATACAAGGGGAGAAGACACCATTTTCCGAGGAGGAAGTTGAGCATTTCAAGGATTATTTATAATCTCCTTCTTTGTACCTTTTGTCTCCTTGTATAATGCACTTCATGGTTGTATCTTCTACTTTGTTTTACTCTCATTTCAGTATGAACTAATTGTTTTTAAGTTGGGTTTGGATATTTGAACTCCTATTGTAATGCTACCTTATTCTTAATATAGCTTATGAGGTTAATATTTCATTTTAATCAAATGGGTTTATTGTTGCAATGTTGATGTGGTCAGTCAATTCTTGTTGTCTTGCTTGTTAATTAGATGCTGAGAAGGTCTGAGAGATGAGGGAAATCATTTGATTAATACAAGCCCTTAGGGTCATACGAGAGTATGAGGAGAATACATAGACATATGGGTGCTTTCTTGTACGATTCTTAACAAACCATGGTCTAAATCTATTTCTTGAGTTCAGATCTACATAGATATATGTTAGATTTAAGCTTAGGAAGCATGCTTGTAGAATGTTCAAAGGAACAATACAAGATCTTAGGAGTTTGGATCGAATGAAATGTCATGCTGAGTTAAATTGTAGCATTATTCATAGCATTGCAATACGAATGATTTTATTCAAATCCAACTTACCTTTAATTAATTGTTGAATCAGTTGTTGCCCTCTCACTTTGTTGATTGAGAATTCATATTTTGTTTTACTTTAGTAAATTAGTTTAAGTTAGCTCATATTAACTATTTCATCATTATTCATTTTAGCTTAACATCATCACCATTTTATTGTTGTTAACATTGTTGGAGCATCGATTTGAACTAACTAGTTTTACAATCCTTGTGGGAATGATATTCAATTCTTAGGAATCTAAACTCCTTGTCGACCACGTATACTTGCATGCATGTGTTTATTTAAACATACAACACCGTTTTGACAAACAAGTTTTTGGCGCCGTTGCTGAGGATTGGGCCAAAATTAGTTAGTTTCATTTTGTTGCTTGTTTTATTTGTTTTTGCATTTTATTTTACTTTTGTTTTGTTTGCCTTCGTTTCAGATCTGATGGTGAATGGTTTATGAACCTATCAGTTGACGAAGCAATATTATTATTCGATCCTGAACTAGAGAGAACTTTTCACGCCAAATTGAGAGGATTGAGAGCTAATCAAAGAGCCCATAAACCTGAAGAAATAGAGAACGAAACAGTTCATAATCCACCACCTTTGGATGAAAGGGATAGATGCATTGGAGATTTCGACACACCTCTCATCAATCAGTTCAATCCGAACATAGTCAGACCTGATTTTCCAGCTCAACAATTCGAATTGAAGCCTATGATGTTTCAGATGTTGCAGACAATGGGTCAGTTTGGGGGTTTAGTTGTCGAAGATCCACATTTGCATTGGAAGTTATTTATGGAAGTCAGTGATTCATTCACGTTACCAGGTGTTTCTGAAGATATTTTGAGGCTCAAGCTATTCCCATATTCATTACAAGACAGGGCCCAAGCTTGGCTAAATTCATTACCACCAAATTCAATCATGGATTGGAGTGATTTGCTACACAAGTCTTTGTCAAAATACTTCCCACCTCAA
Organism: Toxicodendron radicans; assembly: GCA_009867345.2. Taxonomy (NCBI): domain Eukaryota; kingdom Viridiplantae; phylum Streptophyta; class Magnoliopsida; order Sapindales; family Anacardiaceae; genus Toxicodendron; species Toxicodendron radicans. Next base: position 8,113,711 of record WYDK02000041.1, on the reverse strand, counting down.
AAGAAAGGGAAACTTCAAAATGATATCACTTCATTCCAGCAATTCGAAGATGAGACGTTGCATGAGGCATGGGAGAGATTTAAAGAGTTACCGAGGAAGTGTCCTAATCATGGGATACCCTGTTGGATTCAGATGGAGACATTCTATAATAGGTTGAATGCACAGACGCGAATGCTAGTTGATGCGTCAACAACTGGTGCACTGTTATCCAAGTCATACAATGAAGCCTATGAAATTTTGGAAAGGATTTCAACTAACAATTATCAATGGCTAGCAGCTAGGGTAGGGAATCCAAGAAGAACAGTACCTGGAGTCATGGAGGTGGATGTTATAACCTCACTATCTGCTCAAGTAGTTTCCTTGATAACTTAGTCAAGAACATGAGTACTCAAGGCAAAGTGGCAATTAAAGATGTGTTCCCTGATGAGCAATTACTTGCCGTGAATCATCGGGAGTGCCCATGGTTTGCTAATTTTACTAACTACTTGACATGTGGCATTCTACCCCTAGTATTTCCAAGCAACAATTGAAGAGATTCTTATATGAAGTGAGATTTTACTTCTGGGATGACCCCTATTTGTACAAGTAATGGGCTGATCAAATCTTGAGACAATGTGTGTTTAGTGAAGAATGCGCTGGCATACTTCAACAATGTCATGCAGAACCCTATGGTGGTCATTTTGGTGGGTCGAGAACAACAGCAAAAGTCTTTCAATATGGATTTTTTTGGCCTACTCTCTTCAACGATGCTCAAGAGTTTGCCAAGTCATGTGATCACTGTAATACCCGAGCCAAGGTATGTATAATTATGTGTTTTATATACCCATACACTTAGAATTATTCCCTTGAGATT
>WYDK02000041.1:8099769-8112758 GCA_009867345.2 Toxicodendron radicans | reverse complement strand
GTGGGTTAATCCCGAACGCCTTATGGTAATACCCAAGGTTTAATGTTAGATATTAATACCTTGAAAAGACAAGAGTGTGAACCCTAGAAAAGAGTAAAGAGAACAGTAGTTTGGAAAATAACATGAGCTGGATAATTGATAACATTAAAGACCTAGGCTTTTGTTTAAGTAATTAGATTTTATTTTCATTTAATGTTAATTTTATGTTCTATTATTTTTATGTACATTCTCTTCATAAGGCATAGTTATTAGGATCAGTAAAGCACATCCAGTCTCTGTGGAATCGACCCTTGCATTTTGCACATTGTACTACGACGAGCCCTCGTGCACTTGCGAGGTATTTTAATTTGTACATCAGTAAGCGAGTAGGCTCCTGCTCGCTTACTGGGACATTGCACAACTCCTCGATTAGTCTTGTAGGTGACTACACCTTATGACGTCGAGGATCAATATTGTCTTCGACTTGTCCAGGTCGCAATTCACTTTTCTCAATAGCCATCATTTATGGTCACATTCACTTCATTGCCATGGTGACAACATGACTATCCCAACTCTTCTTGGCGTTGGGAATTTTATTGCTTGGCATTGGATTGACGTGATCACTCCCAAGTCCTCTAATAGCGGTGTTCCCAATAAAACATTATATAGAGTCGGGTAGTTTACTACTACGAAATTTGTCTTCAACTTCTTTGCATGTTTTTTCTCTCCCGTTATTATCAGAAGCGTAATCAAACCTTTAGGGTATAAATGGTCCCCTGTAAAGCCATACAAGAGGGTTGGAGACGACCTTAAATCTCTTTTGGTGAATCTCTAATAATCCTAGATTTGTAATGAATTGTACGTAATTTTACTAGGATTATCATGTGCTTTGTACGTAGTTTTTATCCTGAATACTACTTAATTGTGATTATTCTCTGTTTCAGGACAAAATCGGTTTTGGAAGAAAACACAGCGTTGTGGATCGTTTTGGACGATGAAAAGCAATATGGGAAAGATGGTGAAGATGAGAAGCAGTTTGAAGAAGTTCTGGACGCATCGAAACCAATCAAAGCCAAGAAGATTGAAGATCTAAGAAGAAGGGCAAAACCGTAAATTCAGCTTCAAAGACAACCCATTGTCGCCTCGGCGACAAACCTTCTGGAAATCTTCAAGTGAAATAGCTTCGCCCCGGCAACAATTCCTCATGGCATAGGCGAAGTTATTCTTCTGCTGTCGCCTCAGCGACAATTCACCATCGCTTTGGCGAAGTTAGTGTATTTGCATGTCGCCTTGGTGGCAATTCATCATCGTCGCAACGAAGTTTGTTGTGCTCCACGTCACCTCGGCACCAGTTCACTACCACATCGACGAAGCTAGGCTTATTTGCATGTCGCCTCAGCAATAATCCTTTGTCGCCTCTACGACGACTGCAAGTATATAAAGAAACAGGCATTGTGAATAGTGACAATTTTTACATACAGAAAATGTATACTATTTTAGGAAGTTTAGTTCGATTCTTTGTAAAGAGGGTAAATCTAGGCTAGTTCATAGTTTTGATTATCATCATGTTGATGAAGAAGGCAACTAATTTGTTGTGTTTCTTCGGATCTATAGGCAACTAAACTTGATCTTTGGTATTCAATGTAGCCTAATTCAAAGGCTTGATGGTTTAATTAGATTACATGTTATTTCATTTCGTATATTGGTGATCCATTTAATGATTTCTTTTTTATTGCTCTTATTTACATTTCCAATAGATTATCTTTAATGTTAATGTTTTTATTGATGTTATAGAGTGAGTATTGGTTATGTTTATTAAAAAGATGCTTAAGATTAGGATGTTAATTAGTGTTTGTGCATACGCCCTGCCTCGCACAAAATTATCTTCTAAATTGCTTTCTTAAATGTTTAATTCATTTTTTGTGCATACACCCTGCCTTGGATGAACTGGTTTCGTTTGATTCAAACTCTTTGTATTCATGCATGCCTCTTATTAAGTTGTTTCTTTCAAATCAAGCTCTTGCGTTTAATGGGTTTTTGACTACTAAGTTAGACTATAAGCCTTAGCTAAGTTAGTAACAAAAGCACTTGATTAATTTCGAATGCCTTACAGTGAGATCTTAGTTGTGTGAGTTGAACCCGCAATTGAGAAGTGAAATAATGATAGTTTAGTTAATTTCGTCAAGCCAAAGAATTAGGGTGAAATTGGATACCAAAGCCTTTTATTAATTGTTTAATCGTTTATTCTTGTTTAATTTTTAATACTTGTTTTTAATACTTGCTTAGTCTTTAATACTTGTTAATCTTTAAGTCTATTTAGCATTATTGTTTTTGCTTACTGTTTTCATTCATTTCAATAGATTAATTAAAATTCATACTCAATTTGTTTAAATTCAAGTTTTGGAATTAAGGTTTAGTTTAGAGTCTAGTTTACCACTTACAATTCCCTGTGGATCAACCCTTGCACTTTGCACACTGTACTATGACAAGCACTCGTGCACTTGCGAGGAATTTAATTTGTAACATCAATCCCATTCCCAATATTTCGAGAGATAAATGATATGTATCGTGCTCCTGTTGTCAACCATAACCTTGAACACCTCGTTATTTTCGATCTAGGCTTTAATCAGCAATGCATCTGGTTGGGGGCGAGGCATGGATTTGATCTCTTCTTCTAAAAAACCGATAAACAAATGCTCCGTCTTTGATTTTTTCGATGGTCTAATTTCCAGATTTAGTACTAAAGGCATTGAATTTGTTTTAGCCTCTTTGACATACATTTTGCGAGCTCTCTTGGACTCTCCTGTAAAACTCGGCCCCCTAAAAATCATTTTACTAGGTTTATTCTGTGGTTGGAAGACTCTGACCCTGATTACCGTCCTTATTTTCTCCTTCTCGAAGCTCATACTTTTTTACGAACTCTTTCAAGCCACTTCTTCTAATGAGATCCTCGATGGTTTTTAAGAATGTGGCATTTGTTGGTATTATGCTTGACGTCTCTATGATATCCGTAGTATTTTTGTTGGTCTCTCCAAGATTTATTTTCCCTTTTAATGGCTCTAGTTCCGGTAACTTTCTCACTTCGTTAGACGTCGCATAAATTTCTTCGAGCATAGCCATTAGTGGGGTGTATTTGTGATATCGAGGAAATAACTCTCGATATCTTCTTAGTTTGGTTCGTTGTCTCTTGGGGTACCAACGTCTTTCACCATTTGAGCAATCAGAATTACTCATTTTCCTTTCTACCACTCTGTCGTAATCAGACCGTGTTATAGCATTGGTTGTGGTTCTGATTTTTCAAGGTAGCCAATGAGCTTATGATTGTCTAGTGTTCTCGGCCATTAGGTAAAACTGATCGAGAATGATATTTTCCTCCCGTTACAACTCAGTCCACAACTTGATCTTGGGTCTAAGGCCGACAATTAGCAAAGTTTTCATGGACTCTTTGGGAGCATCGACGACCTTGTTTCTCTCAATTTGAAACCTGGCTAAGTAGGATGTTAAAGTTTCATTTTTCTCCTGCTTAATATTTCCAAGGTAACTTAGTGGCATTACAAACTTTTGTAATGCCTGGAATTGTTGGAGATACAAAGTCACAAATTGTTGCCACCTGATTTAATTGTTCGTTCACCTGGCTCACGATGAAGTAATGCTCAGACGATATGTTTAATCTGAAGTGTTATCCTGATCGTTTCACCCAGAGCTAATATGTCAACCATTGTGTCGCGTTTTAGCTTCTTGATGCCTCAACATATTATCCTCACGTGGCCGCGACAAACATTCTTCTCTAGAATTAAGTCCAAGGGCCAACTGCCCATATTGGCGACTTGATCGTTCACGATGTGCCGTTTGATTATTGGGTAACTTCCCCATTGGTTCTTTGCCTAGGTGTCTTCCTTGATTAGTTTGCTTGACAACCATCTGCCTTGGCCTCCCTACTTTTGAACGTATGTTTCTTCGTCCAAAAGATGAGCTACCATCACTGGCTATTCTCAACTCCCAACTTGGCACCTTTTGCGATATAATTCGTTATAACTCATTGATTCGACCACTGGTTGTTTGCCTAAGACCCAATTCTCATTATGTTCAGATCTTGTTAAAGGTTCTAAACTGCTTAAGTGAGATCGTTTAGCATATTCATCACCTTTACATTCTTAGAATTGGAAACACTTGCTTTCGGTCGGCCTGTACTCGGTGGTTTAGGGGTATCTGTTGATGACTCTGATCAATCTCCTTATTAGTAGGACCAGTTTGACCGCTCACCATTTGGTTGTCCTGATTCTCTGTATTCTTGGTGTTTTTGGTTCGTGTCATCTTTTCTTGACAAGAAATTTTATTTTGGCCCTCCTTCTAGCTCAAAATATTGTTACGAAAATCTGTAACAACCGGAGGAATCTGGTTGACCTTAACGAAACCAAATTAGGTGGACTCATGATTAAAAAATAAGCAGTAAGAATGAATTACAATAAGAATAAGAGAAAACAAAAGGAAATGTTGAAAAGGCTCGACATGTTAACTATCAAGCCTAAGTCCTCTGATATCTTATTAATACTTAGAATACAATAATAAGACTAAATATCCTTCCAATATTGCCAAGGTAACATAGTGGCATTATAAACTTTCGCTATACCTGGAATTGTTGGAGATACAAAGTCACGAATTGTTGCCACGAATTGATTGATCCATCGGGTAGGTGTTTAAACCATCTCTTTGCATCATCCGCCAAAGTCACGAGAAAACATCTAAACTTTCCCAAATCTAAGTCTTGATGTAGATCCATCAGCTCGTTGAATGTATCGAGGTGATTATTAGGCTCACCTCTCCCTTTAAATTTAAGCTCGGGCAATTTGAAACTCGACGACAAAGGTGCTAGGCAGACCTCTTCTGTAAATGAGGATCTGACTGCGCTAGCTATCTGGTTATGTTGACAAACTCTTAGATCCTCTAGCATTCGCTGCACCTGGTTCAATTGTTCGTTTACTTGGCTCACGATGAAGTAATGCTCGGGTGATATGTTCGATCTGAAATGTTATCCTGATAGTTTCTCTCAGAGCTAATATGTCAACCATTATGTCTAGTTTTATCTTCTTGATGCCTCGACACATTATCCTCACGTTGTCGTGAAGAACCTTCTTCTCTGGAATGAAGTCCAATTGCCAACTGTCGATACTAGCGACATGATCATTCACGATGTGCCGCAGTAACTTCCTTATCGGTTCTTTGCCTAGGCGTCTTCTTGGATTAGTTTGCTCGACAACCATCTACCTTGGCCTTGATGGTTTTGAACGCTTGTTTCTTTGTCCTAACGACGAGCTACCATCACTGGCTATTCTCAACTCCCAACTTGGCACCCTTTGCAATATAATTCGTTATAATTCGTTGATTCGACCACTAGTTGTTTGCTTGAGACCAAATTCTCATTTCGTTCAAATCTTGTTCAATGTTATGAACTGTCTAAGTTCCTTTAGCAAATTCATCACATCTGCATTCTCAGAGTTGGAAACTTCTGCTTCTAGTCGACTTGTATTTGGTGGCACAAAGGGTATCTATTGATGACTCTGATCAATCTCCTTATAAATATGACTAGTTTGACAGTTCACCCCCTTGTTGTCCTGATTCTCTATATTCTTGGTGTTTTCGGTTCATGCCATCTTTTTTGGACAAGAAATTTTGTATGGCCCTCCTTCTAGCTCAAAAATGTTGTTACGAAAATCCGCAACAACCAGAGGAATCTAATTGACCTTAAAAGAACCGGATTAGGTGGACACGTGATTAAAAAAGAAGCAGCAAGAATGAATTACAATAAGAATAAGAGAAAACAAAAGGTAATGTTGAAGAGGTTCGACGTGTTAACTCTCAAGCCTATGTCCTCTGTTATCTTATAATGCTTAGAATAAAATAATAAGACTAAATATCCATCCAATCCCACCAACCCACCCTCCTCTGATTGACCCTAACAGAATCGGATTAGGTGGACGCGTGATTAAAAACTTAGCAGCAATAATGAATTACAATAAGAATAAGAGAAAACAAAAGGAAATGTTGAACAGGTTCAAAGTGTTAACTCTCAAGCCTACGTCCTCTGCTATCTTATTAATGCTTAGAATACAATAATATGTTCGATCTGAAGTGTTATCATGATCGTTTTGCCCAGAGCTAATATGTCAACCATTGTGTTAAGTTTTAGCTTTTTGATGCTCGACACATTATCCTCGCGTGGTCGTGAAGAACCAACAAATTCTTCACCTGTGCATTCTCAAAGTTGGAAATGCCTGCTTCCGATCAGCTTGTATTTGGTGGCACAAGGGGCATCTATTGATGACTTTGATCAATCTTCTTATTAGTAGGACTAGTTTGACCGTTGACCCTCTGGTTGTCTTGATTCTCTTTATTCTTGGTGTTTTTAATTCATGCCATCTTTTCTTGACAAGAAATTCTGTATGGCCCTCCTTCTAGCTTAAAAATGTTGTTATGAAAATCCGCAAAAACCAGAGGAATCGGATTGACCTTAACAGAACCAGATTAGGTGGACGCGTCATTAAAAAATAAGCAGCAAGAATGAATTACAATAAGAATAAGAGAAAACAAAAGGAAATGTTGAAGAGGTTCGACGTGTTAACTCTCAAGCCTACATTGTCTATTATCTTATTAATACTTAGAATACAATAATAAGACTAAATCCCCATCCAATATTTCCAAGGTAACTTTGTGGCATTATAAACTTTCGTTCTGCCTAAAATTGTTGGAGATACAAAGTCACGAATTGTTTCCACAAATTGATTGATCCCTCGGGGCAGGTGTTTAAACCCTCTCTTCGCATCATCCACCAAATTCACAAAAAAAAATCTAAACTTTGCCAAATCTAAGTCTTGATGTAGATCCACCAGGTCGTTGAATGTATCGAGGTGATTATTAGGCTCACCCCTCCCTTTAAATTTAAGCTCGGGCAATTTCAAACTCGACGGTAAATGTGCTAGGCCCACCTCCTTTGTAAATGAGGATCTGACTGCGCTAGCTGCTTGGTTATGTTGACAAGCTCTTAGATCGTCTAGCATTCGCTGCACCTGGTTCAATTGTTCATTAACCTAACTCGCGATGAAGTAATGTTTGGGATATTTGTTCGATCTGAAATGTTATCTTGATCGTTTCGCCCACAGCTAATATGTCAACCATTGTGTCGAGTTTTTGCTTCTTGATGCCTCAACACATTATCCTCGCGTGTTCGTGAAGAACCTTTTTGTCTGGAATGAAGTCCAAGGGCCAACTGTCGATACGGGAGACCTGATCATTCACGATGTGTCGCAGTAACTTCCCCATCGATTCTTTGCATGGGCGTCTTCTTGGATTACTTTACTCGACAACCATCTTCCTTGGCCTTCTTTTTTGAACTCCTGCTTCTTTGTCCAGACGACGAGCTACCATCACTTGTTATTCTCAACTGCCAACTTAGCACCCTTTGCAATATAATCCGTTATAATTCGCTGATTCGACCATTGGTTGTTTGCCTGAGACCCAATTCTCATTACGTTCACATCTTGTTAAATGTTCTGAATTGCTTGAATGAGATCCTTTAGCAAATTCATCACCTGTGCATTCTCAAAGTTGGAAACTCCTGCTTCTGGTCGGCTTGTATTTGGTGGCACAACGGGTATCTGTTGATGACTCTGATCAATCTCTTTATTAGTAGGACCAGTTTGACCGTTCACCCCCTAGTTATCCTGATTCTTTATATTCTTGGTGTTTTTGGTTCGTGTCATCTTTTCTTGACAAGAAATTTTGTATGGCCCTCATTCTAGCTAAAAAATGTTGTTACAAAAATCCAAAACAACCAAATGAATCTGATTGACTTTAACATAACCGGATTAGGTGGGCGCATGATTAAAAAATAAGCAGCAAGAATGAATTACAATAAGAATAAGAGAAAACAAAAGAAAATGTTGAAAAGGTTTGATGTGTTAACTTTCAAGCCCATGTCCTCAATTATCTTATTAATGCTTGGAATACAATAATAAGACTAAATCTCCATCCAATCCCACCCACCCACCGCCTTCTGATTGACCTTAACGGAACCAGATTAGGTGGACGCGTGATTAAAAAATAAGCAACAAGAATGAATTACAATAAGAATAAGAGAAAACAAAAGGAAATGTTGAAGTGGTTCAGCGTGTTAACTCTCAACCCTATGTCCTATGTTATCTTATTAATGCTTAGAATACAATAATATGTTCGATCTTAAGTGTTATCTTGATGTTTCGCCCAGAGCTAATATGTCAACCATTGTGTCGAGTTTTAGCTTATTGATGCCTTGACAAATTATCCTCGTGCGGTCGTGAAGAACCAGCAAATTTATCACCTGTGCATTCTTAGAGTTGGTAACGCCTTCTTCCAGCGAGTATTATTTGGTGGCACAAGGGGTACCTGTTGATGACTCTGATCAATCTCCTTATTAGTAGGACCAGTTTGATCGTTCACCCCCTGGTTGTCCTGATTTTCTGTATTCTTGGTGTTTTTGGTTCCTATCATCTTTTCTTGACAAAATATTTTGTATGGCCCTCCTTCTAGCTCAAAAATTTTGTTATGAAAATCCGCAACAACTAGAGAAAGACCTTAACAAAACCAAAATAGGTGTGCGTGATTAAAAAATAAACAGCAAGAATGAATTACAATAAGAATAAGAGAAAACAAAAGGAAATGTTGAAGAGGTTCGGCGTGTTAACTCTCAAGCCTACGTCCTCTGTTATCCTATCAATGCTTAGAGTACAATAATAAGACTGAATCTCCATCCAATCCCGCCCACCCACTGCTTTCTGATTGACCTTAACGGAACCAGATTAGGTGGACGCATGATTAAAAAATAAGCAGCAATAATGAATTACAATAAGAATAAGAGAAATGAGAAGGAAATGTTGAAGAGGTTTGGCGTGTTAACTCTCAAGTCTACGTCATCTGTTATCTTTTTAATGCTTAGAATACAATAATAAGACTAAATCTCCACCCCCTTTTCTTCATAGTTGATGGAGGAGATATGTAGTACATAATTGGATTATAGAATCACATTAGGAATGAAATACAAAGATACGTTCAAACTACCCTTCTTGTTAAAGATAAAGTTTAAATTGTATTGAATCTCTTTCTATTGGATTGAGCTGATCTGAAGAACCTCATCCTCAATTAACGAATTATCCTTTCCAAGATTTCAAGAGTCTTGCTTTATCCTTATTCTGGGATTAGATAATTACGGCAAGGTTCCATATCCCTAGCAAGGAGGTGCTATAATATCCTTACCAAGGAGGTGCTATATATGCCAACGTACTCTGGGCTTCCTCTTTCTGGCCAACTGAACTGATTCACTTCGCACAACAAAAATAAAATCATTTGAAAATGCTAGAATTCAACCCTCATTCCAATTAATGGCTCACATAAAGTTTTGGCCTATACAATTAACCTATCAATTTTTTGAGTCGAATTAATGATGTTATTGACATATAGTTACTATATTTCTTATTTTCTAACAAACTAATTGATCATCTTAAATTTGACTCTTTTTTTTTTACCATAAATAGTTTACCTGGCAATATAGATCGGTCACTTCAGATCTCTAAAATTGATCGAATTAAGTGTGCACCGGGTTAATTAAAATGTTACCTGTTAATTTTACAATTATAAAAAAATAATTTAAAAGCCTACGTGCACTCGCCTTTTTAAGTGCAATTCACAATGAGTTTTAGTTAATGTAGGATATACAACTTAAGAGTGAAGATGATCACTTCACCAACTTAAACTCTAGCTACAGCAAGAAATCCATGAACTTTGTCAATGGAAATGAAGAGTTCATCGCCATTTTTGCTTGCTCCGACCAAAATAATTTGACAGAGTTGGAATAAGGCTTTGAACACATAAAGAAATTTCTTGACCCCAAATTACTCAGCTTCTCATCTGGCTTTAAACCTGCAATAACCACCATAAATCTCAGTTTATAGACACATGATTTCAAGAAAAAGTACACAAAAATTATATATATATATATATATATGGTCTAAATTTTAAATTAATATTGCAATTAGTTTGTTGAACACCATGAACGAGAGTAAAGAACTTACTCTCCAAACAGAACTGCGAGTAATGAAGTGCAAAAAACTGAGGATGGGTGTGCTTCAACAGCGGCCTTCTCTTCTCCTTCAAGTAAATATCAATTGCTGCCTTAATCAAATCACTCACTGTATTCTCTGGCGAAGTCACCACCTGGACAGGCCCCAAACTTCTTTCTATATTAACATTGAGCAATAACTTTGTTAACTTCTTGGTCACAACATTCTTCCTTGGTGAAGTTAACTTCCCGGCGGCTGAGATAAGCCCACCTCTCCGTCGAACCAGCTGGTCAGAGTATCTTTCTGTGGGAATGTTTAGGTTTGCAGAATGTTGCCTCCGCCGAAGTTGCGATATGGAATTCATCTGTATCAATTATGAACTGAAGAGAGTGTGATGATAGAGATAAGAGATATTATAATTTGTAGTGGATTTGGATTCTGTTTAACGAATGAAGATTGTAGAGAGTATGTGCGAAAGTTCGAGGAAAGAGCTTAAAGACATATCGCCCTTAGACATAGACTTTATTTCCGGTATAGGTGTATGCATATAAAACAAACGTCTTTTTTAGGCTATTTATATATTAATGTGCAAACTTATTCCCTTGCATTAAGTGGCTGAAGACAAATTTGCCCCTTTCCAGTAACGGGAAATTTAACGGCCACAGCTATAAGGGTGGTATTTTTATTATCTTGAAAACATTGAGGTGGCATTTCATCAAACACCTAGCACAAACAATGTTTCAGTAAAGCACTTTACAATCTCAAATACACGTGACATAAATTCAGAGCCCTTTAACCCACGTGTCATCGATTCAACTCTTCTTCTGTCTCTTCCTCGGCCTTTCTCTTCTCCTTCAAGGCTTTCAACCCCTCTCAACAGCTAACACAGAAACCAAACGTTTACTCACTACCAAAGAAAGAAAAACAATGTGTTTATCAAACCTCATGGAAAGTTCTCGAAATCCATTTTCTCCGTATGCCGTAGGCTACACAATGAACCCAATCTACACAATACTGGTTCTATGGCCTCCCTCCTAAAATCCAGGTCTGTTGTCCGGTTTAGCGGCCCAGAAACTATTAAATTCCTACAAGGTTTATTGACCAACGATGTACGGAAGTTCGGCGAACCCCCGGGTGAGAGAGAGAAGACGTCCACGTTGCCAACACCCAATTTGCCTTACGAGTCCGTTTCGCCAGTTTACGCGGCGCTTTTGACTCCTCAAGGAAGGTTTTTGTACGACTTATTTCTGTATTCCCTGCCTAGACCCGACGAAAAGCTGAACCGGAGCGGGTCGGATAAAGGTAACGGGTCTGTCGACCTGTTTGCTGATGTTGATGGGTCGGTCCTGGATGAGTTACTGCAAACTTTTAAGAATTAAGTTATTCTTATTTAAAAACAAAATTCTTGCATTTCTAAATAGCATTTTTTTTTTAAGTTTTTGAGTTAGAGTTGAATATGATAGAATAGAATGGAATAGTATATGATTTGAATATTTCAAATGTGTTTGGTAATTTTTTGGAAAATTGTTTTATGGTTTTTAGGAAATATTTAGATTATTATTTCAACCACATACATTTATTAAATTAGTTAAATACACTTTAAAACTTAACGAATACACCCTCACCCCACCAAACCTTTGTCGGCAGAGGATGCGTCCGGCCGTGCGCCGATTTGGTCATTTCTAGCCAGATTTTTGTAGATCCGGTCAGATCCGTTGATCTAGCCGTTAATGGTCAATGGCTAAATCTACGCATATCTAGCTGTCATGCGCTATTCCATCGCCTGCCGCCGGCAAAGTTTGGGTGGGTGGGGTGTCTTCGTTAAGTTTTAAAACTTTTTTAATTGTAATAGAGTTGAAAAAATATTTTGATTTTAATTTGGAAAAATGTTTTAAATACGATAGGATTTTGGATAGAATTTTGGGAATATTAAAACAAATATATATTTTACTGTTCAAATAGGATAATAGGATTGTTGAAATAGGATAATAGGATTGGATAAGGAATTGAGTAGTTAAACAAATGGGTTTGAAATTTATGCTAATTGATTTGAATTTTTGTGCTCTATTTTATTGTGAGTTCTATTTAATGCTGTGTTGTTGAGCCAAATGTGTCAATTATGAATATGGGAAATTTCTCATTCTCATATTTCAACATTCTTAAATGTGCATCATACATTCCAGATAATCACTGCATCTTATATTTAGTTGAGTATTGACAATCCATGTCTTTGTTTTTGTTGCGATTATTCAGATGTAATCATGTCCTTGGTTTAGAAGGCTGCAGCCAATTTAATATCCACTTGTGCAAGTATAATTAGATATTCCAAAATGTATGATATTTTATTGGAAGTGATTAATATCTCTTGATAATTAAGGAAATGCCATTCTTACACTTAATAGAGATGGATGTAGTTCCGCAACATGCAATTTGGATTGCAGCTTCATAGAACATAATAGGATGTATAAATAATAAATGCTAATTTACGAACATGCTAGTGACTTTTCTACAACTTGGGTTAGATTCAAGTTATCTTCCTAATACCTTTTATTGAATTTTTGTTACCGAGAGAGGTGAGCCTGACAATTTAGTACAATTAGGTATTTACTTTTTCTGCTTTACATGCATCAAGAATTCTGGAAATGTTTAAGGAGTGACTAACATAGCTAGAAATGAGACACAATTTATGCAACTGCCTAGGTAGCCAGTAGGTCCAATCTGAAGGCTTGCTCAAATGTTCAAACATAAGCAATCCCAAATTTTGCTTTTAGCTTGGCTTTGTGATGATTAAGCCTTCTTCAGTATGTTGTGTTGTGTGCAGTGTCTGTGCACTGTTCTTGTTGGAGATATAATCTAATTTTGCCAATTTGTGTATCTTTGTCTTGTTGCTGCAGATATCGGTTGAGAACTAAGGTTGAGATT
>WYDK02000041.1:8071838-8090962 GCA_009867345.2 Toxicodendron radicans | reverse complement strand
ACCTCTTGACTTGGTAATCTGATTACCTCCTATATTACCAACAGTAACCACTATTGGTATTGGAAGATTATCGGAATATTTTATTACTTGGTAAACAAACGTGGTAATGGCCGGATTAAAAGATAGATTACCGGAGTAATCTTTTAATACCCCTAACCAAACACACCCTAAGAAGACCAAGGAGGGAAATATGAATGTACGACTGTTACCACTTTTGTTGCCTACTTTTACGGTTTGTCAAACAATATTTATTAATGGATGTTTATATTATTAATTTAAATGTGCCTTTTCTCTGTTATTATCTGTCCCATTATTCATTCTCTTCCATTTTTGGTAGTAAACTTTGCATGCTAGCTCAACCAGATACTTTATTTTAAAAGTTAATTTTGTTGGGGAGGAATTGTTAATTTTTCCAACTACTACATTGTTATTCTTTGAACTCACCAGTTATGTTTAATATTAGAATTTGACTATAATGATCATTCTAAATTTTGAGCAAAAAATAAAAATATCATCCTGAACAGGTTTTTATTTATTTATTTATTTATAGAATTGCATGGGTATCTAAAATTGGACTTAATAATTTAGTTAACACAATGAGGTCAAGACCTTAAGCCCAAAACAAGGAGGTCAAGAACTTTAGTACAAAACTGGGACAGAAATATGCTTTAATTTTAAGGTTTTTCTCTGGCCTCCAATTTCCAGATAAACAGACGTCTGTTAACATTTTGCCACCTTCAAAATTTAAATGTTCTAATATTAAATTTGTAATTTACAGAATTCACATCAAAAGTATTAACTGGAAATATGAAATGTTAAATGTACAGTAATGTCAATGAAAAAAACCGATTCCTTACAAAAAGCATTAGCAGACCCTGAACTGAGTTTAGAGTGTTCGCTTGTATAACTTACACAAACCACCACCATCCTCAAATTTTCGTTTTACAACAATTGCACGAATTTCCAACAACGATTGGAATTGATATATAATTTTTTCACAGATTCACAAGCAAAAGCGATTCGCAAAAGGATTTCAGCGACCATGATTTGTTGATTTCTCAACAATTCACAAGGCAACAAAAGCATTGTATCTCCATGACCAACGAGGCAACCTTTAGAATTGCTGAGGGGTGGATCATCTATGCTGTGCGATTCTGAACTTTCTGGAGGAGGTAACTGACTTTCTGTAGATGGACTTTCAGAGTTTCCCCCATTATCTTTGGGAGGGTTGTCGGGATCTTCTTTCCCATCATTCTTTTCACTAGGATTGCCACCAGTACCATCCTTTGAGATGCCTCGGACCAAGTCTGGCTGAGCTTCTACCCCAACTCGTCTCAGGTGAAGCTGTCCAATGCAGATACCAGTTAAATCACAGGTCTTACAATCAATAAAAACTACCAGTTTATGGCTTCCTCAAAAGACCGTCCATCTAAGCAAATTGTATGTACCTGAAGATGTAAATTGACTTCATCTGGGCGTGAAAGAAATGGGAAATCACCTCCAGTTTTCAAGTAAGCTCGCCTCGCTCCAGGATACCTCTCACTCAGTTGATCTTTGAGTGGTTGAGGAGTTGCACAGTAGTCATTTGTCTTCAACGAGGAAGCAAGTAACCATGCCAAAAGAATTAATAGCTATCAGCAAAATTTTACATTTTGTCTCGAGTATCAATGACTAAAACCAAAACTCCAGAAAATTCAAAAATTAAAACAGTGGAACATGAATATGACATTCCACATCAAGCCGAAATAGAAAATCACAAGTTAATGTTAACTGAGTATTTGCCACATAATATCCATCCATCAATCGTCTGTACAGAAAAATAATTGCTGAATTAAAGTTTGTCCATGTTCAATAAATCGGACACATTGTAGGTACTAGTTAGTTCATTTAGTGAAATTGCTCAGGTTGTACAAAAGGCCATAAGGTCAAATCCAACACAAGGTGAGGAGGAATTTGGTTTAAATATATAAAATTGGGAAAAAAAAAAAAGAAAGGTAAGAAAAAAAATACAGTGGAAACAAGTTAAGTATTGCCCATATGATCAGTTTCCAACCATGTCAGATAATTTGCAACTAATAGAGCACCACCGACAGTCATCACACAGGTCTATAAGAAAAGGAATAAAAGGGCCAAATAGTTTGTAGGCTTGGTGGGAAGTTTGTTATCTGATGAGACCAATATCACATTAGTGTATGGGAGGAGAAATAAAGGCGTGAAAAAAGGGATGAGGAGTGAATTGTCAGGCTGTGTGCGTGAGTGTGAGTGTGGTACTAGGTTGATGAGAGTGACAAGTGGCAAGTGATGATTTGGAGAAGAGGCTAAATTCTGTTATGGAAAAAAATTATTTTCTTATAACATTTGGGTTATTCCAGTAATTCCCCGGCAAAATTTGGCATATAACTAATGCTCGTGTTTTCTGAAGTTATTTTTATTTCAATTAGGATCAAGTAGGCACCAAACCAAAAAAAGAAAAATTTCTCTGAAGTGTATGATCAATAAAATGATATTATGCACACACATCAAATGAGTTTCAGATGACATACATCCATTATGGTGATATATGAGTCTGAAAGCAGAAGAGTTCCAACTGAAGCAGCATCAACTGTCAAAGTCAATCTGGATGCCAGGTCTTCTCTTGATAGTGTTTCAACCTGAATAAAGTAAAAACAATTAAGTTCTTTTATACATCACATGGTTTTTGCATTAAACTAGCACGAAACACAAGTGCACGTTAGAACTGGATTCGCTTGTGGAAAAGACCGGAGCACCTCTCCCTATGCTGGTAAACAGTGATAAAGGCCAGAGAGAAAGGAGAGAAAAAAGGGTAAAATATAGGAAAATGATTCTAGTGACAATAATCAGAATGTAACACTAGTATCACAGTAGATTAAAATAAATCCAGTAACAAGTAAAACACAAATATTGGTTGAGATCTTCACCAACATACTCCACTTTCAAATCAGTTAAAATTTAACCCAAAGTTCAAGTAGAAAGTCTGTCAGAACAGTAATGGATATGACAGTTTCAGTAAAAATTGAAGAGATCTTCACTTATGTTGATAATATGGACCCGATTGCAAATCCAAAACCTGAATGCACACAACAGCAAAAAGCTGGAAACAGAACTAGTTTATTGGACAACAATAGCAGATGCCCAACTACTCGGTTGGACAACAATAGCAGATGCCCAACTACTCGATTGGACAACAATAGCAGATGCCCAACTACTCAGTTGGACAACAATAGCATACGCCCATATTTCCCATCTTCGAAATATAAGAAAAAAGAATTTAAAAAGAGAGCCATGGAAATACCAAAGACTTTAGAGATAAAGGCATATTATAACTTAAACTCTGTTGTAAACAATAAAACTGCAATGTATGAGAAGGTTCAGGTTTTCATATAGATAACAACAATAATAGTAACTATGGGCCATTACAGACATTACCACATTACCTGAGAAACAACAAAATCCACAGAATCTGCAATAAATGGTTCGTGTGGACCATCACGAATTCCAATTAAGATGTATCGTTTAAGCAAAAAAGAAGGTGTCCAACTAACACTGCACAAGGAAATATCACAATTAGGCAAGTTAATATGTTAACAGCACAATAATTTTACAAGCAAATCATCACAAGAAGCATGTCAGGCCAGCAAAAAACAAAAAATAAATAAAAGAACGACTTTGTTACAAATATTTAAGCAATATAGAAAAAATACATATCTATAATAATTTCTAGAATACACATTTATATAAACAGGCAGTAAAGGTTCATATATAATATTTTTATTATTAGCAGAAGCCTATAAATATTTTTTCCCACAATTTGTTGAATGCAACATGCGTTTTGAAAAATAAATTACAACATAAAACAATATCAAAGCTTCTGCAAGCGCAATGTCTCAATACCTGAAAATAAATAGTGTTTACGGTCATAAGTGGATCCCAATAATAATTTTCTAACCAAGTTAATGAGAGGCAAAAGTTATCAAGAAAGATTTTGATCTATACAAAGAGAAAATGTAGCAATTTGATCTTCCAGCCTATAGTCATTATAAACAAGCAAAACATACATGGGAGCCCATGGCATTGCAGCCGCAAAACTACGTGTATCCAAAAATGTATTTGATAGTACTAATGATCTAACTCGTCTTGGGCGATGCTGAGCAAAAAGTTGTGCTAGAAAGCCTCCGAGGGACGTACCATAAAGATGTATCTGTAGGCAACAAATTTATCAGTCTACCATATAAATACCCTAGTTTTAAGTAACTAATGGCACCAGAAAGCTAAACAAATATAATGTGTCTAAGATGCAAAACATTAATTGGGTTATCTAAAAGTACATCCTAAGGATACATTGAAAATATTAACATAGTCGGTAATTAATGTTATCGTTCTATTTAAAGAAAAAAAAAAATGTTACTAAATGACTTTGACTTCCCTCCGTAGTAAGAAAACATTCATCACTTGCCATTTTACTATTCATAAGATGTGCCTTTAAGACACACATTAAGGGGATCAATATTAATTATATTCTGATCAATTCTGGTTCAAGATACATAGGTACGTCCAAGTGTCTATATCCACTGTTTGCATATTCTCTTCCAGTGTTGAATTTCACTGACAATTTCATTCCCTTTAAATATGAAAACTTCCTCAATCTACATAAATTCTTTCACGGATCAAATAAAGTTATTTCCTCAGGTATCAACATATTGAATGAGCTATTATAACTGGTTCCTTTTCCTATTGGGTTATATAAAGACAGGGCAAACAAGGCTCGGGTTGATTGAATTATGCAATGCACAAGTTGTACCATGAGAAAATAAAAATGAGCTGATCATGTCATGCAGAAAATAGGCCATATCCTAATGTTTTTGGCACAATCACTCCTAAGACTATAATCAGTTCCTTCTTTCATTGTAGGCCTTGTAGCAGAAAACACAATGTAGCAGCATCTAAGTTCAATTTTTTGAGTTTGGGACTCTCTGTATTTTTAGGCCTCCTGTGTGCCAGTTGTGTCTTTGGAAAGCTTATGAGCAAGCTTTGACTAATTGTAATATTTAAGATATCTAGGTAATTCTTTTTCTCAAGGAAAGGAAGTTAAGTATATAAAGGAGAAGAAAAGAAAGTACCACTTTAGCAGGCATTTTGGTACATAAACCAGCCTCATGTATCAAAATGTAAGTGATATGATTTAGGGGAAGATAGATAGGAAAAGAGGATGCAGTACGAAGCATATACTGCAAAATAAATGGAATTCTCACATGATGAACATCAATAGCATCAAGGAACTTTTCAAATGCTTGAATCCACTCATGATGATTCCATACGCGAGGAATATCGACAGATATCACCCGGTAGCCCTGTAAAAGAGAATATCATGAAAATGGTAACAGTCCAAACTGTTTGCTTGGGATAAAGGAGAGACCAACAGAAGAAATTGCCACCCAAACAGTATCTATCTTTTTATAGTATGTGCATCTAGTAACAAATTCATGCTTAAAGAGTACAATCTGAAGCCATCTACATGTTTTAGTAACAAAATTCATAAGCAAAGCAAAGGTCAAAATGCGTAACCTCTGCTGCTCTTGAGTAGGATTTTTAATGATTCTACGATGTGAAATTCAGAAAAACTGAGAGTATACCAACAAGCCTGAGTCAAAAAAGAAACTTCTGAAATGCAACTGAACTGACATTATTTGAAGTGAAATTAATTCACCAGTCAAAAGCCATGAATACAACCATTACTTCAGATAACTACAATACAGTGAAATAAGAAACCTCGTAAAAAATGCTGTACCAAATGTTGAGTGAAATATAGTTTGACCTTAATAAGCTTTAATTCATATCAAAATTAGGAAAATAGCTGTGTTTTTTTTTTTTTCCTATGTTTACCAGCAAGGGGAGTCACAACAAATGTGGTATCTTATATATAGTGTTTTCCACAGATCTAAAATTCATAAACTGACAGCAGGTCTCTACTGACTAAAACAACCAATGAACTAAAAATCCTTCATAATACTCTACTCAACAGGGAGAATAGAACAATGCAAAAGAGAGAGAACTGGACAAAGAAGTTCATGAGACTTGCTTTTCTTCTTTAAGAAACAAATTTTAAAACAAATTCTATAATTATCAAAAATTTGCAGTCTTCCGTCCAACACCAAATTTCCATGGGCATATTATCAATCAAGAGACAACTTTTTATGAAACAAAAAGAAAAAAGGCACAAGTTTCAAAATACACAAAAGGGACAAAATACAGTTAGAGGATATTAGATTTAACATTTGATAAGGGTAAAAATGGTATTTGACAAATTCATAATATTTGCCCATTATTTAAAATTTTAAAAATATGTACAAGAAATGAATTTAGATCAAAGTAATAATAATTAAATAACTAAAATATAAAATAATTGTAAGTAAAAAAATGAATTCAGATTAAAGTAATAATAATGAAATAATTAATGGTTTTAAAGAATAAAAAAAAAACATTGCCGCCCCGATTTGGACAGGCTAATTCAGCTTAGAGGTGACAACAAAGAAATGATCACGCTCCTGCTGTACTTTCTATGATCATCTATGCAAGAACTCGATCTTTCTATAAAAGAAACAATCGAGTACTTCCGTTTCATTTTCATTAAGGACATGCAGTCAAAGGGACTATTTGGAGGAGCATGCCAGAGTGATTAGGAATAGGAATAGGAAAGAGAAGATCAGAGTCAAAAGGAAGGATAGCACCAAAGCAAAACACCTACTTCCAGGCAAGATGAGCAAACCAAGTCGGAGAAATAGGATTTAAGGAATGAAGTTAGCAAGTTGAAGCTCAAGGACGAATGAGTTCTTGAGTCAACAAGCTTTCTCCTCTTCAACCTTTTTTTGCTTTACTTTATTCAATTTTCATTTAGATTTCACTTTCTTAGTTTCAATATTGCTTGTGTCTTGAATTTTTTTTTTTTTTTTCAATTCATAATTTAAATTTTTATAAAATTTGACTTTTTTCTGTTCTATAATTTTATGGGTTTTTTATGGTAATTTCCATTTTAAAAAGATATACTTTTTCTTTTTATATTAGTTTATGGGCATTTAAGTCTTTCAGCTTTTTTCCGTTAAAGTTAACGACAACTAACGATTTCTATTAACTATGTAATTTGAAACTTGTCTCTTTTTGCTGTTCATTTTAGAAAAAGTTGTCACCTGATTGATAATATCCCATTCCATGTTATAAAACTGCTCTCCAACAATGAGTGTGAATTTTGTATCGAAAGAACAGCATAACTAAGATTATAGCTCAGTTTCTCTGTAAGAGGCAACCAGACCTAGAAGAAATAGACTATCTTTCAATAGGAAAACTAAAGAATACTATAAAAAGGAGACAGAAATTGAAAAACTGAAGGGTGTTAAAACTAGTTATTTAACTGTACTCTAACACACTACAAAATCAAACGTACTACCTTCATGGACAATGACATGATTTGTTTGTAGTAGACTTCTGCTGTCCCTGCTGTACCAGGAAGACAAATAAGTGGAGGAACCACTTTTGGACCAAAATCATAATATCGCCACTGCTTTGTGCCAATCTGGAAGGAACACGAAAAGAAAGGAAGTTCCTATATGAGACACCCTATCATTTGATAAAAAGTACCATCAGGAACAACTGAATTGACGGGTGGTGCTCAGATATGACATTATCTTGCACTAAAACAACTCAAATATCTAGCCTCTTCTTTGGGCTTCAAAAAGCTAAGATCAATCAGGCAAAATAAAACAAACCAATGCGACTTAGCCAACACCCTACAATTTAGAAGATGAGCATCTGCTCATTTGAACATGCACAAAGTTACCATCGTTCCACAGTCAATCCAAATATATAGATGTCAAAAATTTATAAAATTTCTTTCAAAAAAATCAATTGCTGATTGAATTCAAAACTCATCACTGCATTTGCCACTACCAAAAGCTTCTCTGCAAGTTAATTGTGGCATACATTTATCATAGTGGATAGTAACAATACTTCAAAAAATGAAGCCAACGAACTAAATCCTAAAGCAAATGAAATAAATTCCCACATTAAGTCATTGCAGTTAACTAATTACGTTAACAAATTAAAATGGAGCTAAAGGTAAGGCATTTTATCGCCAATCAAAATGCAAAAATAGCCAAACTGAAATTGAGATAAGAGATAACCACATCAACTTGTCTCACAATTGAGATGAAAAAAAAAAAAATAAACAGAACAAATCCTCAAAAAACTATCTTATATAGAGCCAGTAACAAGAGTAGTCAACTAACAAGTAAAACTCAGGATCAAAGAAAGAAGCACACATCCGAATAATTTAATTTGCAAAATACAGATGAAAAATAGAAACCCCAACACTTAAAATGATTAATGAAGAAACAAAAACAATCGGTCAATCAGCTACGGCTAAAACAAAAACATATCCAGTCAAGAAATGAAAGAAAATAAGAAAGAGAAAATTACAGGAATCTTGTGAAGAGGAACCTGAGACTTGAAGTGGACATAATCTCCGGGCGCCGAGAAGACGCCTTTCATTGCTAATTTTTGTGCCTATACGTTCATTTACATTCAGATTTATTAAGGGCAATCTACCAGTCAATTAATAATTGATATATCTGTCAACAAAATTATAAAATAAAAAGCTTTTCTCTCTCTTTTATTATTGTTCGTATTGGCTGTAATTTTAATTTAATTTTTTTGTTTTTAAGTTTTATTCGTGAGATATGACGAGAAGACGTGGGGGACCACGTGGCTTTGTGTTAACAGTCAATTGACGGAACGCTTTTCAACTGCCTGTCAGCGTTATCATTGTGCGACTCATAGGAGAATTTTACTTTAGAGATATTTCCTTTTCTTCATTTTATTTTATTTATACAAATTAAGGCTATTTGGGACTGTTATTATTAGGGGTGGGAAAAAAAGTCCGAAAACCGAATCGAACCGGAAAACCGAACTGAAACCGAATCAAAAATTCGGTTTTTTTTAAAACTGGTTCGGTTTCGGTTTCGGTTTGGAAACCGATTATCTGGTTCGGTTTTTGTTTTATGGAATTTTCCAAACCGGTTTTTCAAACCGGTTTTTTTTAATTATAAATATAATTCTAATTCTAATAATTAATACATAAGCATAAATTGCAATTGCATAACTAAACTTGGGCCGCCTCTCTATTTTTACCGTACGATGTCCAGTCTGATTTTTTTTTTCTTCCCTTTAATTTAAGTGTGGAGGAATTAACCGGTTCAAATTAAGGATATTAATTAGAGAAATTGAATTTTTAATTTAAAAAACCGGTTCAAAACCGGTTAACCGGTTACCGAACCGATTATTCGGTTTGGTTAAAAACCGGTTCAAGCAAAAAATCGGACCTGTTTCGGTTTGAAATTTTGCTTGAACCGAATATCCGGTTCGGTTCAAAAAAAGACCGAACCAGTTCGGTTAACCGGATTTTCCCACCCCTAGTTATTATAACTTAAGTTTAATCACTTTCGGAAAAAAATAATTTTGAACAAGTTTGATAACTTTATATGTGTTTAGGAATATAGAGGTTGATTTAAATAGCTACAGGTCTGAGCAATAATGCAGAGGCTGCTGAAGTATTGTGTCGAGTTAGTTGAGCCAATGTGAGTCAGAGTTTGTTACATAACTGAATGGTTGTTGTTTCAGTTATTGTCAGTTATTCTGTAAGAAGAGGGAAGCTCTAGATCTCAGTATATAAAAGAGAGGTTTCTGAGAGTTTTGTAATCAATTTATTCGATTCAATTGAGAGAAAACATTTGTGAGAAAATCAGAGGGTATATTCTAGGTAATTTTCTGGGTTGTTTTCTAGGTAAACAAATAGGTCATCTCTTGTGTTCTCTTCTTGTAATCTAAATCTTTGATTAATTAGATTGACTCAATCTCACCAAGGTTGGATGTGAACGTAGGACATTCAAGTCCGAACTACGTAATTGATTCGTCTTATTAAGTTCTTGATTGATTTAGGCTAGTCTACTGTTGTTGTGAAATTTGGAATTTAATTCTTGCATATTGTTGGAGCATATCGGGCAGTAATCAAACGCAACAATTGGTGCGGTGAGCGTGGAAAGCAAGATCGAATCAAGATTTCATTAAATTCAAAGTTCTTGGATTGGGTATCATGGCAACTGCAAAATTTGAGGTAGACAAGTTCACTAGTGACAACGATTTCAGTCTTTGGAGAGTAAAGATGAGGGCATTGTTGGATCATCAATTGCTATTGAAACTAAATCAACTGATAAGGGAGAATCAAGTGCAAAATCAGATAAGAAGAAGAAAGGGGTTGAAGAACTTGATGAGAAAGCAAAGATCAGAGCAGAAGAGATCGAAGCCAAGGCTCATAATGCAATCTTGCTAAGTCTTAGAGATGAAGTCTTGAGGGAAGTAACAGGTGAAGTTACTGCCCTAGATCTTTGGAATAAATTGCAAGCCATTTATATGAAGAAATCTCTAGGAAATCGATTGTATCAGAAAAATAAGTTTTATACATTGAGTATTGAAGATGGCAAAGAAATGAGAAAACATCTTGATGACTTTTACAAGATAATGCTTTATTTGAATAGCATTGGAGTTAAAATAGAAGAGGAAGATCAAGCAATAATCTTGCTGGCTTTTTTGCCAAAAATATATGAACAATTTGTGGATACAATGTTGTATGGCAGGAAAGCTCTCACCATGACAGAAGTTAAAGCAGCTATTAACACCAAAGAACTGCAGAGAAAGAATGACAGTGGTGCACCAAGTCAAGGAGAAAGTCTAAGTGCTAGAGGGAGATCAAAGCAAAGGGATTTAAACATGACAGAAATAAATCAAGGTCCAAGTCAAGAAATGGAAGGAAGTGCTTTGTATGTCATCAAGAAGGACATTTTAAGAAAGATTATCCAGAATGGAAGGCAAGTCAGTCCAATAAGAATGGACAGAGATCAAGTCAGAATGTTGAAGTGTCTATTGTAGCAGATGGGTATGATTCTGCAGATGTATTGATAGCTTCTTCTGAATCCAGCAATGAATGGGTGATAGATTCTGGTTGTTCCTTCCATATGAGCCCAAATCTTGAATGGTTCAAAGGCTATCAAGAAATGGATGGTGGTCTAGTGCTTTTGGGAGACAATAGAGCATGTAAAGTCTAAGGACAAGGCTCGGTGGTGATAAGGATGTTTGATGGCTAGCAAAAGGAAATCCAAGGTGTAAGGTATGTCCTTGATCTCAAAAGAAATCTAATTTCAATTGGCATGTTAGATAAAAATGGTTGCAATATTAAGATTGAAAGTGGTGTTATGAGAGTTACTAAGGGAAACTTGGTAGTGGTGAAGGGTAGCTTAAGAAATGGTTTATATTTTCTTGAGGGGGAAACTGTGACAGGAATTGTAGGGAATGTTTTAGAGGATAAAAATGAAACAAGAAATTAGCATTTGAGGTTAGGACACATAAGTGAGAAGGGATTGAGTGAACTGAACAAACAAGGGCTGATAGGAAAGATTAATGCTATAGCGTTAGACTTTTGTGAGAGTTATGTGTATGGTAAAAGCACAAGGGTAAAATTTGGTTCTCCAATGCACACAACCACTGAAATTCTGTAATATGTTCACTCTGATTTATGAGGACTAGCAAGGGTTCAATCAAGGGGTGGAGCAAGTTATTTCATGACTATCTGTGATGACTCTCAAGGAAACTTTGGGTGTTCTTACTAAAATCAAAAGACCAGGCCCTAAAAACCTTCAAACAATGGAAAATTTTGGTTGAAAATCAATCCAATGAAAGAGTGAAGAAATTGAGGACTGATAATGGCCTCGGATATTGCTCAAAAGAGTTTGATAGATTTTGTGCAAGTGAAGGCATTGCAAGGCACTTAACAGTACCAAGAACTCCTCAACAAAATGGCCTGGCAGAGAGGATGAACAAGACCATTTTGGAGAGGGTTAGATGCATGATGGAGTATGTTGGGTTGCCAAGAATATTTTGGGCAGAAGTTGTGAAAACAGCTTGTTATCTCATCAATATAAGTCTATTAGTTCCTCTAGATCAGATTTAAGACTCCTCAGGAGGTGTGGTATGGAAGTCCTGCAGATTATAATATGATGAAAGTGTTTGGTTGTACAACTTATGCTCATGTGAAGCAAGACAAACTCAAGCCAAGGGCATTGAAGTGTGTATTTCTTGGGTATCCTGAAGGTGTGAAGGGGTACAAGTTATGGTGTATAGAACCTAGAAATGGGAAATGCATAATCAGTAGGGATGTTGTCTTTAATGAGCTGGAGTTTCCATTTAAGAAACAAAGCTCTGCTCCATTATAGATACAACATCAGAATGCAGAAATTGCAGGTATTTTTCAGCTTAAGGTGGAGCTTGAAAATGAGAAAGGTAAAGCTGGAGATGAGGTTTAGGATAGATATGAATCTCAGCAAAACACATCAAGCACAGAAGAAACTCAAGATAATCTTGCTAATTATCAGTTACCAAGGGATAGAGAAAGAAGACAAATAAAGCCTCTAAATAAATTTGGTTTTGTTGACCTTATTGCATATGCTTTCATGGTTACTTCTGAATTTTCAAATGATGATCTTGTCACCTATGAAGAGTCAGTGAAATGCAAATTGAGCAAATAGTGGAAATGAGCAATGGAAGAGGAAATGAATTCTTTGATTAAAAATGAAACTTAGACACTTGTAGATAAACCAAGGGACAAGAAACTTATGGGCTGCAAGTGGATTTTCAAAAGGAAAAAAAAGATTCCAGAAGCCAAGGTTCAAAGCTAGGTTAGTAGCTAAAGGATTCACACAGCAAGAGGGCATAGACTACAATGATATTTTCTCACTTGTAGTCAAGCAAACAACCATTAGAGTTCTACTATCCATGGTTGCAAAGTTGGGCCTAGAGCTAAAGCAGATGGATGTCAAGACAACTTTCTTACATGGGGAATTGGAAGAGGAGATCATCATGAAGCAACCTGAGGGCTTTGATAATGGAAATCTTTGTCAAGTATGCTTGTTAAAGAAGTCTCTTTATGGCTTGAAACAATCACCTCGACAATGGTACAAGAGGTTTGATGAATTCATCTTGACTATTCGGTTTGAGAGAAGCAAGTATGATAGTTGTGCTTACTTCAAAGGACCTTATCTATAGAAGAAAACCATATTGCTATTATATGTGGATGATATCCTTATAGCAGGTAAAGACAGGGCAAAAATTGACAAGCTCAAGTTAAGCTTGAATGGTGAATTTGAGATGAAAGACATGGGGCATGCTAGTACGATTTTAGGAATTGATATCATAAGGGAAAATAAGTTAAAGTTATTGAAATTGTCACAACAAACTTAGATAGAAAAGATTCTGTAGAAGTTTGGTGTAGACAAGGGAAAATCAGTAGGTTATGAGGTACTTGAAAGGTTCTACTGAAACATGTTTGGCGTATGATAGCATGCTGGAGCAAGGTACAACAGTAACAGGGTTTGTTGATTCTGATTTTGCAGGTTGTGTTGACAGTAGAAAATCAACATCAGGATATGTATGTACTGTTTTTGGGGGAGCTGTAAGCTGGAGATCTTGTTTACAAAAGCTGGTGGTTTTGTCATCAACAGAGGCTGAACACATATCAGCAGCTAAGGGGTTTAAAGAAGTTTTGTGGCTGAGAGGATTGACTGAAGAATTGGGAATTAATTCTGATGGTTTAACTATCTATTGTGATAGTCAAAGTGCGATCTGTCTCATGAAGAATCTAGTGTTTCATGCCAGAACAAAACACTTGGATGTGAAGCTTTATTTCATCAGAGAAGTGGTCAGTTGTGGTCAGATTAATGTTGACAAGATTGAAACTAAAAAGAATCCTGCAGATGCATTAACCAAGTGTGTACCTATAGCTAAGTTTGAGATTTGCTTGAACTTAGTTGGAATTCAAAGGAGTTAAATTCGAGGTGGAGCAACCTGGTACGATTTCAGCAGCTATAAAATCACGGTGGAGAATTATCACTATTAGGAAAAAAGGTTTTCTTGATAGTTAAAAACTGTCAACAAGCACTTTCTTTGATAGTTTTTTAACTGTCAAGGAAGCCCCTGTCAAGAGGTTTTATGACAGTAAAAAAACTGTCAAGGATCTCAAGGATTCTGTCATGGAGAAAAAAAAATTAAAATTGAAAAATATTAATTGGGATTTAATTTTTGTCCTTGACAGTTCAAATTTGAACTGTCAAGGATGTGAAGGACTTTTTTTTTATTATTTGATTGGGGATTTTTTTATATTTAATTTTTTATTTTGGATTATTTATGTGGGTGCTAATGATTTTCAATTCTATTATAAATGGTATAAAATATATTTAAATAATTATATTAAATGGTATAACAATATATATAGAATTAATATGAAAGGAAAATATATACATAATTAACCAATTTTTCTACAATTCGAGTATATAAAATCAATAAATAAATATAAAACAATAAAATCAAATCATGTGTTCTAAATTTTCTGGTGTTAGAGAGAAGAGAGATTTTTTTCCACAGCAATAATAAAACAAATCTCGAAAAATATGTCGCCCACTCCTCACGGGTTTCATATATCTCTTCATCCGTATATGCTTCTTTTCCCATAAGCTGCAACATATCAAAATTAGATAAAATCTATATTTTATTATAATTCAAAAATGGAAAAAAGGTAAAAAAATATTTAAAAAAAAACTTACATTATCTTTTAATAATTTAAACCCATGCTGAAATATATCTGATAATCCTAGATTTGTATTGTTTTGTACTTAAGTTTATTAGAATTTTCGAGTGCTTTCTACTTGGTTTTGATCCTGACTGCTATTTAATTGTGTTTATTTCATGTTTCAGGACAAAACGCTTTTGAGAAGCGAAATGTGGCAATTCTGAGCGTTTCCGTGATGAAAAACAACATTCCGAAGTTTGGTGAAGTTCAGAGGCGATTAGAAAAGTTCTGGATGCATCAGAGCCATGTGGAAACCAATGAGATTGAAGATCAAAGAGAAGCAGCTCACAATGGTAAATCCGTAAATTTAGTATCAAAGGAAGAAGAACTTCGAAGCTGCGACAAACGTTCTGGAATCGAGAAATCATCGTGTTTTTGTGTCTTCGCCGCGGTGACGTCTGGAAAAATTAGAACACAGCGTTTTGCTTTAGTTATTTTTTTAGGGTTTGGGGTTAGTATAAAAGGAAAAGTTTGTCATTTGAGAGGCAGACCCCGACCATATTTGAGAGAGGCAGCCTTGGACCCTTGGTAGAGAGAGAAGTGATTTGAGAGAAGAGAGAAGGTTCTCCCTCTCTCCCTCTCCTTTGTTCCTCCTTGTTCTTCATGGATTAAGGTGTAATCTTTCCTCTCAATTACGTTTTAGTTAATTTTTAGTGTAATCTTTACTTTTATGTTTATATAATTAGTTGTTGTTTCCTAGGTGCTTAATGAAATCTAATTGAAAGCTTGTGTTTAACATATTCTATTTGTTTAATCTATTCAAGAATGTTCTTGATTCATTCATTTATGGTTAATTCAATCTTTAGATGAAGTTAGGGTTTGATCAACCTTGATGTTTGTTAATTGATTGTATGAGATGAGTTTGGGTAATGATTGATTGAGTTGTGTTAGAGTATACGCCCTACCAAATACAACTTGATCAATGTCTTGTTCTTAATGAGTTTTTGTTCACTAGGTTAGACTATACGCCCTAGCTAGTTTAGTGATGAAAACACTAGGTTAATCCCGAACACCCTACGGTAATGCCTTAGAAATGAGAGACGCCTTGCCTAGCAATGAGCTCTAGTGAATGGATGATTTGTGTTCGAGCATACGCCTTGCCGAATGCGAATTGGTTCATTATTTAATACTCTAGTTCTTAATAGGTGTAGAAAGTGGGTTAATTCTGAACACCTTAAGGTAATACCCAATGCTTAATGTTAGATAATAAAACCCTGAAAAGACAAGAATGCGAACCTTAGAAAAGAGTAGAGACAACGGTAGTTTGGTGTAGAACACGTAGCCGGATAATTGATGACGTTAGAGACCCAGGCTTTCCTTTAAGTAGATAGAATTTATATTCTTTAATGTTAATTTCATGTTCTTTTATTTTTATGTTCATTCTTTTCTCGAGACTTAGTTATTAGGATCACTAAAGCACATTCAGTCCCTATGGAATCAACCCTTGCACTTTGCACACTGTGCTACGAAAACAACTTGTGCACTTGCGAGGTAATTAAATTTGTACATCAAGTTTTTGGTGCCGTTGCAGGAGACTGTTTTTGCTTGGTGATTTTGATGACTTGTGCCTTAATTTGTGTTTTGTGTTTGTTGTTTTTGTTTGTTTTGTTTTTGCTATTTTTGTTTATGTGATGTGTGTTTTGATTTATGTTTAATGAATGCGTGTTTGTGTTGTATGTTTGTGTTGTGTTTTTGGGTGATTAAGGTGAAGAAATGGAGAGTGCAAAACTCTAATTTTTCGCCTCAGCGAAGTTCATTCTTCACTGCGGTGAAGAACTCTCTGGATGGTGAGAATTTTGATTTCCAGTATGTCGCCTCGACGAAGAATCTTATGAGATTAACACACATTAATTGAAATCCAATAGACTACAAAATATGACATAAGGTTACTTACTTCTGCACCACTTCTTGTAAATCCTGCAGGATGTCTCCTCTCAATGGTTCAATATAGTACACCGTTAAGGTCTTCAAGTCAATTACATTCAGAACCCAATGAAACCTATTAAGAAACATGATAAGTATTCAATACAGTCCTAACAAACAACACATACATCCTTCATCAGTGACATTAGCATAGCACATGTTTATCAAATATGGAATTTAGTATCTTAACATGTTTTATTTAGTATCACATGAATTCATCTATATAATATGGTTAGACATTGCATAGACATTTGGATTGACAGCAGACTTCTTTGGTGCAATCAACCCAAACCTTAACTGTGACGCACTCTTTGTTGGGCAATGGTTGTGTGTTGCTGGCTCAGCTTAATTAATTAAGCTGCATCTCCTAGTTCTTAATTTTCAGTTGTTGATTCCACATCAAACTTCAAAATGGTGGACTTTACTTTTTTAGTTGATGTTAATAAGCACATTATGTGCTTCTAGTGCCTAGAGCACTACTTTTAATAAAGTTAACTTCATTTTCCCTCCTATATCATTATCTTTGAAAAATATTTGTGCATTAACTTACATTATCCAGCTACTCTTCTTCTTTTTAATTTAAGGTCAGTTTTGTAGAGTTTTGTAAAGTTGTCTAGCCCAATTTCTAAATATTAATTAGGAGACATAAGGTTGAGGAAAAGAAACGATGTACCAACACTAAAACAAGCATATAGCAATAGCATACGATACCCAATTTCTTTTTTTTTTTTTCTTTACCTTTTTTAATCACATGTTGTGAAACAAAAAGAGACTTGATTGGCAAGTTACAAAACAAATTCCAGTTATCCATTTCAATGATCTTATCCAAATTTGAGAGCCATCATAATAATTTAATAGCCCAAATATGTCAATTTAACCAGAGAGAAAACAAGGGATTAACATAATACAACAAAGTCCCAAAAATCTGTTAAAAAGAAAAGTAACATACAACAGATAAATGAAGCAACAATATTCTTCAATGCAAATAAACCTCTGACAAGAAGATACAATACTTTTTTGTATTCCCTAAACACTTCCAAATGAAACACACATCAAACCCACTCCACCATAACAGTCGGATTTCCACAAAACATCCTAACATATACTATCAATCAATACTCAATTCAAATCTATCTAATTAAACTAAATTGGGTATAAATACAATTAAAATCAGAATTGGATACTAACCTAGGGTTGTAAGGCACCATAACTATGTCTGCATTCTGAAGAGTTGCCAACCGCTTAGCAAGCATTTGGCTTCTTTGGGTTTTGGATGCTGTAGAGCTAGAATGTCCTGCCAATGACAATGCACTTGTGCTCATGAATGCAAATTTGTTTCCACCGGCTGAACCTTCCTTCAATTTCTCATATAAATGTCTGCCACATATAAAAAAAATCTAAATAACTGAATAATACAATAAAAATCAATATAATACATGTTTTACGAATACAATATACTAGACAACTCACATTTCATAAATTGTTATACATGAACCCGTTAACTCCTTAAAATTGAGTACTCTTTCAATATCCTTCTTTGTAACGTATGTGTAGCTATCATAGCCGAACAAACTATTATCGGTTGATACACGAATTTTTTGCTCATCGAACATACATCGGCTAACCAACGTGGAGAACATATTAGATGAGGGTTATGTTGCACTCTAGTCCTCTCTAGCACCACTGTCTGCCTTGTTCTTCTTATTTTTTGGGGTGTGATATATGTCTTTCTCTTGGCAGGAGTTTTATATTTTTTTCACCCCCATCTTTTTTGTCTCGGGCTTAATAGGTGTGATAGCCAATTCATTCACAACTGGTTGAAATTCCTCATCAACCATAAAAATTTCTTCCACCTTATGTACAGATTCTGAATTCTTGCTGGGTTTTTTGGGAGATCCAGCCTCCTTCTTGAAAATTTTCTTGGAGATCTATTAGATATTCAAACCAAAACAATATGAGATACATGCTAAATATGAATAAAACACTTTTAGTCAGAAACATAATTTTTTAGATAATTGAATCCTTTTACCATGTCTGTTGTGAGAAATGGGAGAAATGCTTGTTTGGAAATGGGAGAAATGCACTCTCGTCAAACACAACCTTAATAGTGACCCAGACATTCGGACCTTCATATTCCCTTATAGCGCCCTTAGCCACTATATTGTCTAGTGAATTCATGGCTAGATAGCAATTATTTGCCAACAAATTAGTCAAACAAAAAAAATCAAATTCTTAAACAAACATAAGTAAGTTGAAAGGATGAATTGTCACACCCCCTCCCGGGTGGTCCTTACCCC
Organism: Toxicodendron radicans; assembly: GCA_009867345.2. Classification (NCBI taxonomy): domain Eukaryota; kingdom Viridiplantae; phylum Streptophyta; class Magnoliopsida; order Sapindales; family Anacardiaceae; genus Toxicodendron; species Toxicodendron radicans. The sequence goes on along the minus strand of WYDK02000041.1, from coordinate 8,072,002 downwards.
ATCGGATCTGGGTGCTCAGTGGGACCCGGGTTCCGAAAGGAGGGTGAGTTTTTGAAAAACTGTTAATAAACTTCAATAAAATTTTCGTTAAATAAACATATGCAAGGTTATTTTACAATCCAAAATCAAAACATTGTATCAGAGTCGTCTACATGACAAACGAT
>WYDK02000041.1:8000966-8015204 GCA_009867345.2 Toxicodendron radicans | reverse complement strand
AATATTCAAAGTAAACGATTGATAAAAAAAATATCATACATTTTTATTTTCATTAATTTCTAAATTCTTAAAATCTTTAAATATATTTTTAACAACACGATTTTGAAGCTTAAAATCTGTCGTCACTCAATCTTTCACACACATAAGGATTTCAATAACACTTGAATATAAATTTGATTTTCTCTTGTTCAATACACGTCTATCTATCCTAAAAATTGATTCTGATGTCACAACAGAAACTGAAGGCATTAGTAAATCACGTGCGATGGAGAAAATGATAGGATAAATATTTTGATATGTTTTCTACTATCGAAGAATATCAAATTGATCATTTTAAACTAAAATCGGAACGATTTTTCATCTAAATCAGTTTATAACCTAACCGAATATTCGGTTAATCGGATAACCGATTTTGTACCAGTTGAATTAAAAAAAAATAAAAATAAAACCTCGTTATCAATGTTTTAAAGTTCATGTCTTTTAATTGATTTTTGAACAGTGCTGCGCTTAAAACACGTGGACAATCTTTTACTTGAAAGCCTACAAACTAAAAGCATATGTCTTTTCATGCCTGCTTTTCTTATTTACATCATGTGATTATAATAAAAACAATTTCTTCTTGTTATATTTACAAGTTTTGCCATTCATTACTTTTCCTTTACATTTTACTTGAACCATTCTTCTTATTCCAAAGTCATTTCATTTTTTTCTTCACAAAGACGAGCAACTCCAGACAACTCTACAGTCTATACTTCATTTTCTTCTTCACAAAGACGAGCAACTCCACAGAACAACTCTACACAACAAATTCACACAAGATTGACAGAGAAGATTTTTACAACTATAGTCATTTTTAAAGTGTAAGTCCTTATTCTTTGTGGTATTTTTTTACCTTTTTGTATTGAATCCTACAGAGACAAATCAAAAGAGATGTTTACCTTGCTGAATCGGTAGATTGCAGACAGCGTAAGGTGTAAGCTGTGAAGAAGCTTACGATTGAAGGAGTGAGGACCGGCGGGCGGCGGCGGTGACTGGTTGTGAAAGCCGAATGGAAGAAAGCGACGTAGTCGACAGAAAGAGTTGAAAGAGAGGCAGATAGGGTTTAGGTTGAAATTACTCACAATTTTAAAATTTAGGATTTTTAATAAAACCGGTTTAGAAAACCGGTTTCGGTTAACCAATTTTCATAATTTCTTAAACCGGTAACCGAACCAAAAAATCGGTTATAAGAATTTTCGAACTGAAACCGAACCGGTTCTGTTAGAAAACCGGTTTTTCGGTTCGACTTCGGTTCGGTTTTTTTTTGCCACCCCTACATTATATAGCTGCCTGCCTCAAAGCTAAACCCTAATTTATTCCTGTCTGTTCTGTGGCAGTCCTCGCTGACCTTCAAATTACAGACCATGAGTATAGATTAAGATTGATAAGTTAGCGCATCGGAATGGTTTCATCTCTCGCATAATGTCTCCCGAAATCGGTAAGATTTTTGCTCTTTCTAATTCAGTTTACAGTTTCTCTGCCATTTTTTAATCCGAATTGAAATTCTATGCTGCGTAAGTAGTTTTGGTAAAATTCAGATTAAATCTTAATTGTTAAAATGATTTGTATATTCCGTAACAACTGGGACATGATGGCAAACAAGTAAAAGGTATGAGCAGGAAGATAATGTTGATAGTGATGATTGATGTGAGGTTATGGGAAAGGGAGAGGGCCCTAGTTCTTTGTTTGAGTGATGACATTGTGACTGTCGCAACCTCTCCTATAAAAATTCTGCTATTGCATTGGGTTGAAATAAAAGGCGTGGGTTGCATTCTAGTATTGAATGCTAATCTAGACTTCTCCCGACATCGGCTTATATATTCCCATGCTTTACACATCTCTCACCTCCCACCAAGCTTCTTGCACTGATCAAAGCTTCACGCTGATCCCAAATTTTGCTTTTATCATTTTAGTTTTGATTTCTGATTTCATGGTAGGAATAGGATGGATACTTTTCTTACTTACAGTATTTTCAGCCCTCAGTCACAGATATCTTGCAAATAGTTTTAAATAAGCTGAAATGACACAATATTATAAACTAGTTTCATTTGAAATTTCAATTTCATTATGGTTTAAGAGCCATAGAATCACTCAGTAACCATAACAAGGAATCTTGTTATTACCTTTTGAAATGAAAATTATGGGTTAACTCTTTTTCCTATTCATTGCGATTTGGAGTATAACCCTTTTCGTAATCAGTAGGAAAGCCTCTAATTTGTAGTGTTTAGTTGTTTGCATTGGACTGTTTCATAGGATTTCTGTTATTTCAGAAACCTCAAATGGCTTTTTATTATTAAATCAAGAGGGACAAATTTCACCACTAGCAAGGAAATTTGACTTCATTTTAGATCAATCTTCTTTTGGATTTTTTTAAATTTTCTTTTAAAAACATTCTATTTCTTCATTTTCAGGTGACAATATTGGTGGCTGCTGTTGAAAGAGTAAACAATTTACCCACTAATGATGGCATTGAAAAAGCTTCAACATTTTAGTACAGATGCTTCTAATGTTACATTTTTTTAGTTTTGCAAGAAAAAAAGTTCTCCCCGGCCAATCTTCATGCTCATTCCTCTTCCCATTTTCTTGGTATCATTGTCCTCACAAAAGGCTACTTCTTGCTTCCATTGAAATTGATTTGATCTTTTTACAAAATTGTTATGAAATAAGGTGTTTGGTAAGTGTGAAAGTGTGTTGGAAAATGCTCTAAGAAAATACAGAGAGAGACACCAGTAACCCACTATGCGAGTTCCACTGTTGGTATATATTAAAAAAGGGGTAAAAGAAGAAAAAACAAACAGATTACAAGCTATCAGATTGACATACAAGTCCAAACCAGCAGGTTAAACATAAGATCTTTTATTTAACAGCATTTCGATAAATCTAAGAGTTGATACAAAAATCTAGTACCTAAAATTTATTAATAACATTTTGCTTGCTAGGGTTTATATACATTTATTTTTTAAGAAAGCAACAACTTAATTTTTGTAGCAATTTCGAAGCTTTGGCTTCATCATCATCTCCTTTTATCTTTAGAGAATGGAGATGCCAATTCCTGGTAAAGATGCAAGCTGCCGGTGAAGTCTGTGAAGAGTCCATCAACTCCGATTTTGTTTAACCAGTAGTCGTACTCTTGATACGGATCTTGATGAAAATCAAAGTGTAAGAAAGAGTTTTCGTTCCGGAAAGTGTAGGGGTGCACCTGTATTTTGAAGTTACCATACAATTCAGCTCTTCAAGTATAGATGAACAAAGAACTAAACGAAAGAGGAGAAACAGTTATGAAATCGCTGTACAAACAGTATTTGAAAGACCAAGTAAAAAAGAAAAAGAAAAAAATCAAATAGGTCGTACAATCTTCTAAACAATGAAGTTTGCTCAGTTTCTCTTTTCAACCATTGTACTGTATTAAATGGAGGATTATTCATTGTAATACTATATACCCTAGATTGCATACCAAATTTCACATTCCAAATGACATTATATTACTTTAAAGGTACAAATAAGGTTCACATGAACACGTAATTTAGCATTAAAACAATATCACACATCACTTGGGATGCAAAACTTCAATATAAACTTAAGATGCATAGTATTATTGTTTGTGTAAATCAAACAACCATAGACGTTATATATCCCAATAAACTTGAAATAGTTTAATTATACATGGAATACATTTGGCAGGGGTAAAGAAAAGATGAGTTCTGTTCTGCTCCAATATATATATATATCTATATATATATATATATACAACCATCAGTGTTAAAAACTAAACATTTGCTTTCCGGAGATAGGAAAGTGAAATAATGAAAAACAAACCCAGATACATTATCCTAATGCAACAATGCAAATATTGAAGGAAAGATCTAAAAAATATGACTTAACCATAAAAGATTTAGATTATGTTGATAATCTGCAAACTACAGCTATAGAGAACTTTACCTGTAAATTACAGGCATGTGCTCTGGCAACAAGATCAGTTGGAGTCTGCAAATAGTTATTTACCACAGGAACTACAGTATCCTTCCAAGGTCCGATGCCCAAAACATATTCCTTAATATAGTCAAGATAAGCATCGGAAGTGATGTCCCAGTATGTCTGCAAATCACAGGGGCATAGTCTTCCATCAGATAATTTAAAGTTTAATATGATTCAGAATGAAAATGAGACAGACATATAAAACAAACTAGACACTGGAGACAGTAGTCAAAAGCATAAACTTCTAATCTAAAGCTGCAGTTCATGAACATACAAAAGGTCCAGTCCAAATGTCCAATGCATCTCAATTATGAAAAATGAATGGATCATATCATATAGTTCTTCCAATTAAGATTCTTCAAATTAATTTGGAGTGATCTGAGAATCACGTGTACATATAGATCATTGCATAATTTGTCGACCCTTTTCAGGAAAAACTGTCAGACTCATTCCACATGAATTCAAAACAAAATATTGATTATATGCAAAACAAGTTCTAGAAGCTAAGGTAGTCTATTACAAACCTGTTTAGTGTCTTCAGTTAGAACGGTGATATCATCAATCAAGAAGATTTTGGGCAAGTCTGTCAGATTTGATACATACACAAGTGAAGTCGGAGCAAAGGATTGGATAAATGCAGGTTGCTTCAACCAATCTTTTGACATATATGAACCGTGGTATCCGTACTTCTTAAGTGTATGCACAAACATGTCCTCAAATTTCTTACCATTGGACCATTTCACCTGTTGAAGGAATCAATTTATAATCAGTAGTAGTAAACAATTCTAAAAATTAACGCAGCAGATATCCAAAAGTTATTCAGTCCATACAAAAATCTTTGCTAGGATTTCTAGTGAAAGATGGGAAACACCGAAAGAATAAAGAAAGATGCATGTTTTAAACTCATACAATTCAAAGCAATCAAACTTTTGCCTGGACAACTATTTTTTTGTGACAGCTTGAAGGAGAAAATTACTCACATGCTGATTGATAAATACTGGATTTTTTATCTCTGGGTATATTCCAACAACTCTTGGCGCATCTAATGCAATTGAAATGTACTCTTCAAATGTAATAATCGAAAATTTTCCTGAGCAATACACACAAAAATAATAAAGTCAATTATCATTATTTTTTCCCAAAGTCAATAAATTTCTTGTATACTCTCAAGAAGAGCTTGAAACGTATAATATTGTAATGAACAATTATAGCATTTAATTTTTAACAGGATTTAATGATTATAAAGCTGTGAACCCACAATGAGAAGTTTTTGGAATTTCAACTTTTGGGGCCTATGATTAACCCTCTCGTACTGAAAATTAAGGAAATGCAAATCAACTAATTGATCATAGAATTGTTGAACCAGATGTCAGATATCACAGGCTAAGCAAAGGGCACAAAAGACAATTATTATATCCTAAATCCTTTACACTAGTACAAAGTCCACAGGAGCCAAATTAAAATACTATAAGCTTTTTGAAAAAAAAAACTAGACACTTTCCTTTTTGATGATCTTTAGAACAATGAGAAATCATCAGGTCCACTGATTTTTAAGATACTAAAAGAAACAATTGTCAGCCAGCTATGCATATGTGTACTGTGCAAGCAGGAGTGTTGTTATATCTACGCAAGACCACATCTTCATTTACAATAAAAGACTATAGTCCTTGCTGTATTTAGTTAAATGCAAATTATATTATGTACTAGACCAGAAATAACTTTGACTGGGAGAGTAACTAACCGTTGTATTGTTGATCCCGGAATTTGTACCTCTGATTCACCCTTAATGTCTTCAGTTCTTGCAGTGTGAAATCAACTGCATCCAATTGGAACAATTTTGAAATTTGAATCAAAACTTTAAACAATCGCAATTTTTATAGAGTTGAATACGAAAAGAGAGACTACAATTATACTTTCACATATACATACAAACTCTGCAAGAACTTCAAATCGTTTGCTAATGCACTAAGACTAGTCAAATACCCAGCAACACAACATGATCATATTCAGGCAGGATCAGAAAGCATAAGATAAAGGAAGTAGGAAGAACAGATTCCATACCAACGAAAAAGCCAGTGGTGTTGACCCCTTGAACCTCATAGGTTGTTTTACGATTTGCAAACTCCTTGTGATTCGCAATGTCAGTGGTGTCATCAAGAGTAACGTCATGATTGCATATAAGAACACCATCTTTTGAAGAAAGAATGTCTGTTTCTATGAAGTCTGTGCCCTCTTCAATAGCTCTCTGCAAGACGCAGTCATAAAATATCCATGATCAAATGGCAGAAGCAAGATCCTTCTTTACCTCTAACCTACTAACTGATAAGCCATCTAAAATGATTAAAATAGTAACTACAGTAGATACATTAACCAACACATGAAGTTTTTACTCAACATAGAAGTGCTTTGGGCCCTCCATTATAATTACATGTGATTTAGCTGAAAACATAAACAAGGACTAAAAAACTCCTTTTCTGGCATCTTTTATCTTCCCTCACTCCAAAAGAAGGAAAAAGAAAAACAGCACACGGAGAAGAAATACACAGCACATAAATCATTATATGAGCATGCCAACACATACCAAGTATGCGGCAGCAGTTTCTTCAGGAAACTCTCCATTTGAACCTCGGTGAGCAATGTTATACGGTCGAGATGTTTGTAGAGGCTGTCTCTCACCATTACTAAATTTACTTGGGAGTGGATATAGAGGTCTTGCAGTGCACCCAACAACGAGAAATAGAAAGAACAGAGGGGGAAAGCCTGTCAAGTTCCCTGATTCCAAATGAATCCATCACTTATATTTTGCATAGAAGTGGATCACTGATGATATGATTATATAAGCACAGCAACCTAATATGATTATTCTACCCCCTCCCAAATATCTGCATTAATCCCAGAAAATCACGGAGTTCTATTTAACATTAATCAGAGTGGAAAATATCTACAACAAACCAATGTCATTATTTAGCCCAATGTTATCAAATGATTACTCTTCTAGTTTTGTAACATCAAAAGGCAACACAAAGAAGCCTTATTGCTTCCTGGTTATAAGAAACTGTAAAGCATGCCTATATCTTTGCATAGATACACAAGCCAAAATGCAGCCTCACTGCTATATGCAATCACAATACAGACTATGAAATATATCTATAATACTTAGAATAGAAAGATAGCACCACAATTTAGAAAAAAGTCCATCACCTTCTACAACCAAGAAATTAATACATACACATTCATCTAAATGCTACATTGTCCCATCATTATGACACGTTCAATATCTGCCGAATTGAAGAAAGCATCAAAGCATAAAGCAGGCAAAGATCCTCTGCCATTGTTTGTACAGCATTTCATAACATATCATGCTTTGTCAATGTACTTTGGAAACTATGATCAAGTGATGCAGAAACAATTTAGATTTATAACAAAAATTAAACAAAAATTTACCAATTGGTCTTGGGAGAAACTCAATCAGGAACCCATATAAATACCTAAAAATTCAACGAGAGAATCTAAAATATTAAATGGCAAAGAACCAAGGGACATGGAAATCTGATATCAATATCAAACTTAAAAAAAAACTGCAAAAGAAACTAAAAAATAAAAAACCTCGTATCATATATATATATAATAAAAGAATTGCCAACGAACAAAATCAAACTACAAAAAAGCAGCAAACGCAGAATCCACAAAGACCATTTAAACATAACATGTCCTATCAAAACACAAAGAGAAGAAAATCCCAGAAAGCATAAATCCAAACTAAACAAGAAAATGACTGAAAAATCTTTAGTTCTTTTGAAAGTTAAGATTTTGAAGCTTACTGGTGAAACCTAAACCCATGGCTTTCCCCTTGGTTCTTAAACTTAATCTGTCCACCCTACTTTGTTCCTCCAAGGTTATGGGCCATCTTTATATCAATAATTATGAAGAAAGCCGCAACGTATAGGATATCAAAAGCCTTGATTATCGTGGTAAAGGGCAGAATATGCTAACAAAAGATGCTATTTTGACTTAAAAATAAATTGAATTCTTTATAGCAAAGATAAGAATTTGATGGGAACCCAGTGGCCAGAAGGGTCCTATCATGGAGATAAAATTAAAATGATGAAATGGATGATTATATGACCTGTTGATTAGTTGAGTAATCTACCTAGCTTTGTATGCTAATTTAGTATTTTTATGGAAGCTAACTACCAGTTTTTATTTTTATTTTTATTTTTTAATATATATTTTTTTTGGTTGAATGTAAGTTTGGATTAGGAGACACAAAGTGATTAGATTAAATTAATTTGATATTTATTAGCTGAAATTAGGTGGATAATTATTTACTTCGATATTTTCTTAAACTTTTGAATTTAGGTTTGAATTTATTCAGGCATCTTTAGATTTAGATTGGTACAGGCTGAAGCTTTGAACAATAAATTGAGTTCAAGAATGTCAACTACATAAATTATAAAATATCATTTGTTTTAATATTTAAATATAAAATAGTTTAAAAATCAAATAAATCCAAGAAAGAAGCCGTTGGCATAGGAGAAGGGGTCTGTCTCTGTCATCTGTCATCTGTCATGTGAACAAAAGTAGTTCCAAAATTAAAATATTTTTAAAAATGTCCTTTAATTAGGTGACATCAAAATATATTTTTCTTTTTAATTTTGAGAAACAATGACTGGTAGTCTGGTACACATAAATGGAGATTTTGATTAAGCAATTCATCATCACAAAATGATCAATCCTACTACCAAAATTTCAATTCCGTTGATCAAATGTCATCAGTTTCTTCATAATATATTTCCATTAAATTCTGCAATCACGAGAAAAATAGCTGAAGGAAACAAAACTATGCATTGATCCATTCAATTATGGTTCTTTCAGAAGTTCTCTAAAGCAAAATAAAAGCACATTCTCCTCTTGAGAATGAAGTTTTCTTTCATCTAGATTAAAAACATAAAACAAAGGTGACTGAGAAAAAGTATCAGCTCCTACTTGGTTTAGGTCCTAAAAGGGGCGACAAAGCCACCACCGCTGACGTTAAGCTGACAGGGCAGAATAGACGGTGATATGCTTCATGGGGTTTGGCACGTCCTTGCCACCGGCGTGCTTCACGAACTCTGCCGGCGAGAGAAAGCTACCATGGCATACACACACTATACTTACATGACCTTTTGTATATGTGTATAGAAATCCTTCAATTCTCTTCCCATTGGGGCCATCTCCAGTAGTAGTTACACTTGGCATCTGTCTCATCACATCTATCCCATTGTCTTCAAAGTTTGCGCCCGTGATTCTAGGCCTCTTGTATGGATTCTCCGGCTTGGTTTCGGCTGGCCGGACTAACATTCTATTTGAGGTTGCCCCTGGAGAGATCACAGGTTCTATGTTCCTTGGATCCGATGGTTGGCAGAACTTGCTAGGTTGGTTAGGTTCTATGTTCGTTGGATCCGATGGCGGGAGGAACCTGCTAGGTTGGTTAGGTTCTATGTTCGTTGGATCCGATGGCAGGCGGAACCTGCTAGGTTGGTTAGGTTCTATGTTCCTTGGATCCGATGACGGGCGGAACCTACAAGGTCGGTTAGGTTCTATGTTCCTTGGATCCGATGACGGGCGGAACCTGCTAGGTCGGTTAGGCTCTATGTTCCTTGGATCCGAGGATGGATAGAACCTGCCAGGTTGGTTAGGCACGGCTGAACCCTCCAGTCCTGCATGATATTTGTGCAGTTTTGGTTGGTTAGGAGCAGCTGAACCTTCCTGTCCTGTATGATATTTGTGCAGTTTTGGTTGCTTAGGTGCCGCTGAACCTTCTGGTCCTGCATGAAATGTGTGCAAATTAAGTTAAAATCTTTAAGCAATCATTAAGGCAAGTCAAAACTACACAATAATGCTTCAGCAGCTGAGGAAGTTCTCATTTCAGAGTACTCCCTCCACAATCCAAGCTCCAAATGCTATGAATCTCTTGATAAAAGAATCATGCTCTAATTATGGTCCACATACTCGATATGCAAATGGGATATGAATATGAATATTATTCCTTTTTAATGGAGTATTGATTATATGTTGAAATAAGCAATTTCAAAACCAGAAAGAAAAAAATCTTCAATCATGTACTGTTTTTTCAGAGATCAGAAATTTGGTACTTACAGAGAATGCAGGAGCTAGTACAGCAAAAGGTCATATATCCTATATCCTAATGTTGAATTACTACAATCCTAGAGCTTATGCTTTTGGGAAAGAAAAAAATTCAAGAGTTGTATTCAACCTGTAATGCACCCATTTTTATGCATTCTTGGCTTTAAATAATGGCTTGTCTCGTGGATCCAACAAAGACTCATCCTGCTCTGCATTGTGATTTAATCAACAAAATGAGGAGTTCTCAAAATACAGGACCTCTTGGTTTAATATAACATGTTGAGCGATCCTTAATTCCAAAGGAGCAAGTTCATAGGAACATAAACTATATAGACAGGCTTATATAGACTTCAATGATATCCTAATAAAATCTCTCATCTATATCCTCATGCTAATAGAATCCACTTGGCTATATTCATGTGTTGATAGTACCATGACTCAACAAAGAGCCGACCATGTTTTTGTGTAATTCCATACCACAATAAAACTTTTGAATTGGGGTGCCTAACCAGTATTGGCACAGGAAGAGGACCTACTTCCATCACCTTTTTTCACTACTAAAATGTCATTGTCTGTCACTGGATGTAATGCAGTTCATGCTTTTGAGCTCCAAGAAACAGAAGAATGGATATACAATACAACAAAAAAGGAAAAAAAAATGTGATGGACAATTATGAATGCATGTCAAACATATAGAACTTACCATGAAGAGAAGCAGGTGCTGGAGATGGAAGTGGGAACATTCCTATAACAGTAAGCAGAAGATGCATTAGAATAAGTAGAAATCGTCCATGTCAAACATATTGACAATAACCTTTTTTCAGAAAAATTCTTATTTTTTCTTTACCTAACTTTGAGAACTGGACTCTCGAAATAGTTGATATGCCACAAGAGATTCATAATAAATTTTAACATGGCATTGAAAGAAGTATAAGCTCCTCATTCATCTATTTAGTAATAATATGCCTACTACTACTAGAAGGTTTTGATTCCACATAATGAAGATAAGACACAACCAATGTGCAACGTTTAGGAAAAAGTTTGTATTGTGGATTTTCATATCAAACTATGAAGTATTCATTTTTGTCGGTACGCAATCAAGATCAAATTCTATATTTAGCTAATGTATTATATTTCTTCTTTTGTCGATACATTGTCGGATTCAAACTCATTCTTACATTTTGTCGCCAAGTAATTGAATTCAAAACATAATTCCATCAATATGTAGTATGTACTCTTCGCAATCGACAAAACGAAAATTCTTAGATCATATCTTTGCATGGGGATGCCACATAATTTTCCCAAAGGTGCTGCCCGACCTCTCTCTGCATGGTTACTTTCAGCTCCATGAAGATCAAGCAAAAATTTTCATTGGAGCTATCATGGCCATCAATTCTCTTTTCTTTCTAAAGTAAAGTTAATACCATCAAGCCCCAAATCTAATGTCTAAAAGTAAAAGCAATCTTAAGTACCATATCTCTTTTCTCCAATATTCCATGAATGATGAATGTAGTAAACTGATAAAATTGTATGAACATCCAACATCCAAATTTTTTAAGTCCTTGTTAAAAAAGTTAATCTTGTAACAAACTAATAAGCATATCAATACACAATCAATAACAAAGCAATTAATGTAGATAGATTATTCTAAACAAACAAACAAATAAAGCACAAAACAAAGATTAAAGAGAACAGATTATACCCTTTTGGGTCTCAGCTGCTAAATCTCCTTGTGGCTTGATGTTAACAATGGCTTGATATAGAGGGGGGCTCTTTGCCGGCGAAGCAGCGGGCCAAGTAGCCATTTCAGCAGGAGGCAAAGGGGGCATTGGCTCCTTCAGGGAAGCTTTAGACTTTTCTTTCTCTTTATTTTCCCTGCTTATCCTCTGCCTCTCCAGAAGCCTGTTCTTCGCCTTAATTCTCCTCATTGCCTGCAACTCCCTCATACTTATAAGCCTCTGCTCTTGCTCTCTCCCAGCCGGCAGAGAACAAGACCTCTCCAATGAAAAAACGCTTCTTTCACCTTCCCCAGAGTCCTTTCTCTGAGTCATGAATCCAGCCACTGAAGACGACCTTGTTAGCGAGTTCTCACCCTCAAAGTTAATTCCCAAAGAGAGTTGAAGATTGAGGTCTGGTTCATGAAGAGACTGTGAATTTGACTGTTGACTCTGCTTTGGATTTTCTTGGTCAGGTGAAAACCTCTCCAAAAGATTAGCGGGGTGTTCTTTATTTTCCTTCATTACCACTCCCTTGCCTCCCTCCATGTCAAATCAAACTCTCCTCTTCTGTCACAAGAAACCATACAATGTAGCAGCTCAAAAAGCTGAAAGTAAACAAAGAAAAAGGTGACAAAACAAGAAAAGCTTACTGGGTTACCGATAAAATGTAGTGCAGAATCAGAAACCAAAAGCTATAAAGTTGAAGCTAGGCGTGCATGATGAGAAGAAGAAGCAAAGAGAGAAAGAGAGAGAGAGTAGAAATGATGGGGAATCTGTGTGATTTGAGTTTTATAGGCTGACAACACACACTTCAGAGACGCCACGTGGAGGTCAGTGGAGATTGAGAGAGTGTTTATATCCAGGTACGGTTACTTTCACAGATCATCAACATCATCGACATCATGCATCTTGCAAGAAGCCAAGAACTCTATACAGTTTTTGATGTCACCCACTTGACCAACTTCGCACACTTGCTGCTACTGCTAGTGCTAGCTGCTTACAACTGTTTGGGTTTCTTTGTAATTTTGATAAAGTTTTGGGGTTATGAATTATCCTACTAAAATATACTAAAGAAAGTCCACTTTTGTTATTTCCAATCTTCTTTATTTCAATAATATGTTATAATTATAGTGCTCCATATCAAAAGTTTATAATTTTAAATTAAATTTTCATAAATATATTATGTGTTTATATTATAAATTTGATAATCTAATTTATATTTTGTTAAAGTTTATTGAAATGATAATATTTTCTATATTAATAAAAAGTATTTTTAATTAATTAATTAATTACTTAATGTGTGTAAAGAACCTTTCCATTAATAGCTTATTTCAATAGATTACAAATAAAGAGAAGTGGGTAAAAAATAGTAATTTAATTAAAAATTAAATGAAAATAATTAAATTTTTTATTCTCTAAACAAGAAGGGGCGTGGAAGAAGGGAAGTGGGGGTATCAAATTGAAATTAAATGGGAGAGGTTGGACTTGAATGGAAAAAAACAAAGAGTGTGATGGATAACGACGTGGGCTTAACCAAAACGGTGGCCTTTTTCTATTTTTGGACAATCCTTCTGTTCTTTACTTCTTTTCTCATTTGACACGTGTACCAAGCACGAGATACCTGTAACGTAACTCCCCTATTTTTTAAACTGTGTGGATTCTGTGCTCCCTGCTGTACGTGAGCCTCTCTGCATCAATATTTAATTACCATGTCAATGAATCTAAAGTCTTTTCATGTCATCAATAATTGAATGGTTAATCTTTCACTATCAGTGGTGGAAAATAAAATGGGACCGGATGAGTAGAAGATAGAAACGGGAGCACCAAGACAACCGTGGATTGTCTTGCAGTAGAAACTACCCGTTTCGACATGTTAATAATACGATGTCGTTGCAACCCAAGTTGCCGTAAACGATCAAAACCCACGGCGAAGAATTGAGGAATAGAAACCGGGGGATATTATGTCACGGTGTGGGGACCACGAGAAGGTCGTTCAAGTTGCACACTTGCAGGTAAAAACGTCTTAAAGGAACGGAGTTGTACGATGACGCATGGGTTAAAGACAATGAATGAGTACACGTGTCAAGTTAATTTGATTTTCTTTTTTAATATATTTTTTAAGTTTTTACTTTTAGTGAGCCTCGTACGGGTGGTAATCCCCCGTTGTCTCTAACTCTCCTTCGCACGCCTTGTTGACAACAAACAACTAGACTTTTTAGAGAGGTTTTATTGTACTTTCCACTCGCTTGTTGTCGATTGTAAATCACGATAAATTCTTAATATTATTAATTAGTGTTAATTAATTTAAATTTTATTTTTTAATGTGTTAAAGAAAATAATAAAATATGTTTTACCTGGGTATTGTAATTGACTCTAATCA
>WYDK02000041.1:7986258-8000866 GCA_009867345.2 Toxicodendron radicans | reverse complement strand
GGTTTCAATTCCAAACTTTAAACCTAGTCATTAATGAAGAGATGTATGGTCTCTTAAAAGCAAAATTCAAGCCTCACTTCTTGGCTTAATTAATGCCTCAATTTCGTATTTCAAAATCATCAAATAAACAGAACCATCGTGAAAGTAGAACACAAATTGTTGACTGATTTTTTATATATATAATTCACTCTCTGTTTTATAACCATTTTAAGTGTAAGTTTTTAAGTAAATCTTATAAAAATAAAAAGTTTAATGGCAAATACTTCAGTCTTGTAATCAACCATCCACAACTGATAGCTCAATATTTGGTTTTCCCTTTGACTTTCATAAATCTAATACATATGATTTTATTTGTTTTTGTTTTTTGTTTTATTCACATATTAAATTATAAACTGAAGAACATTACTCAACTAAGGAGTATACCACAAAAGTTATAACATAATCCTAAAATTGATCCACAAAAATATGAAATACACCTTCAGTTTTATAAATAACTATGGAGTGGGGAGAAAACCACATATGGTGTCTACTTCAGTAGAAGATTAGCTCATTCTAAGGAGGAAGGGCACTCCATCATTTCTCATATTGCCATAAGATCACCATAATTGCGCATCAGAAAAATCGATCCAGCAAACAGCCCAGCAGCGCGCAGCAGTTTCTACAAGAAAAAGGAAACCATGAAATCACACTTACCAGTAGACAAATTAGACATCTAATCGAAACTAATATGACTCCACTGCATCTGAAGAGAACTAACGTTTAAAAAAGTTCATTGTTTTCAATAATAAAATGACATTTAGCAATAGAATTTGGACATCAAGCTGAATGTAACTAATGTTCATCACAGCAGGCTCACTAAAATATAACATATCACAAGGTAAAGGAAAAAGAACAAGCACATCAGCAGAGCATATTTGAATATGCACTCTAGATCCCAAATCTCATTCCTTTTTTACCGTAAATTTTCTAGGTCTGACATGTAATCTGGAGCCAGTTCTAAACTTACTCAGATTAGAAACAAAATGTTTCTATTAACTTTTCAACAGTTTCTCAACAAGCCCTTAATCTAAATATGAAATAATCACGAGGCAAACTATGAAATGCAGAAACC
This sequence comes from Toxicodendron radicans, assembly GCA_009867345.2. NCBI lineage: Eukaryota > Viridiplantae > Streptophyta > Magnoliopsida > Sapindales > Anacardiaceae > Toxicodendron > Toxicodendron radicans. The sequence goes on along the minus strand of WYDK02000041.1, from coordinate 7,999,755 downwards.
TGAATGCATTAAGGAATGACTGAATCCATTGACTCCAATCTAAGAAACTAATTCAGGATTCAACTTTTGCAGCCAAAGAACTTAACCTTGTTATGTGCTAAAATGGCATTCACTTTAAATCAGTATATGAATGGAAGAAGCACCCTACCATCAGCCACACACATCCATCATTCGTGAACCATCGAACATCTAACAAGCCGGTAGGGAATTAAAGCTATATGAAAGCTAACATTTAGACAATTCAAAATTTTGTCCAAAGACAATGTTTTTAAGAAAAGCAGTAGTTAAAACATGTGTAATTAATCGGGTGAAATGAGAACAGAATTTCCACATATAGGTTAGTGTTTGGTTCTTTCAGAACAAAACAGTTGCAGGGAAAGTTTTATTAGACGCGTTTGACACCTGACATCATGCTTTTCTTTACTAAAATTCCCACGAAAATGGAAAACATATTCTTCTTCTGAAGCCTAACTTTTACTTGTCAGATACATTATTAAATAAAGCTTGGAGAGAAGATAAAAGATGAACTCTAACAACAATTCCTGCTGTCCAAAGTCCAAACTCTTATCCTCCATTCATCAAAACAAACATCAAGAGAAACAAACCCTTGATCTTGTTTCTTGTACGAAATTTCAAGTCACTCTACAAGCATGAAAACGAACTAGTAGAGATAAAATAATCAATTTTGATTATTCCGTGAAATTCTCTTATATATACACAATGATAAGAATCCAAAATTCATGCACTGAAACAAATTAACCAATCACTAAAATATCGATTCCACGTCCAAGAAACAATGCCCAGAAGAACGCATTCAAAACCTAACCCTCAAATTAAAATAGAGTAGCAACAATTTCCTTCAGTTTTACTACGACCCAGGTACAGAGAAATTGAAATTTATTTATTATCATATCCTAACACTTCCAAATAAGGAGTTAAAATATTGATGAATTGAAAAAAAGAAAAAAACTTTAAAGCAACAAAATATTGAAGAAGTTAGAGAAGAGAGAGAGAGAGAGAGAGAGAGAGCAGACAATGTTGAGGGCCCATTTCTCCTCGTCGTGAATCTGAGAATGCCAGATGGCTTTCAGCTTATCAAGAGAAATCACGGAGTCCGCCATTGACGCACTGTGAGAGAGAGAGTGTCTGTTCAATTTCGATGCTAGGGTTTTGGGTTTAGAGGGAGTCGATACACGCTCTGGATGAGAGATCTATATTGCTATTAGGCTTTACGATGCAATTACCAAAATGACCTTAGAAGATGTAAACTAAAGATGTAATTACTTATGACCTCCATAGATCGGTCAATACCGGTCAATATACATATATTTATTTTTAGAGTTTATTACATTTTTTCCCCTCAAGTATCTTAAAATAAAATTTTTTTTTTGGTGATGGGGAAGTCTAGGCTAGTTTGCGAGCAACTTAACTAATCCTTCAAGACCTTGAAGTTAACGATCTGGTAAAACTGGTCACCCTTATTAGCAACCGAGGGGAGTCGAACTCATAACCTCTTAAGTAATTCATCTAAAAGTTTTGGTTGACCGCTCAACCACCTATGTGTGGTTTTAAAATAAAAATTCACTCCTCCAATATCTGAAATAACATTTTACTTCTTATATTCATTAATGTTTTCATCATCTAATTAATACATTTTACATTTTACATTTTAATTGGTTAAACTAATCACTAAAATCCTAACAAAATATTAACAATAGGGGATAAATTATTATTTATGATACCTAAAGGGGTAAATAATAAAATTTCTCCTAAAGTTTTTGAAATAAACATTAAATTTTAGGTGTTAAAAAAATGGTTCATACGTATTAATTAACTCATAAATTAATAATAAAAGTTTTTCACAGTTCATTAACAATAAACAATTTTTTTTAAATTTCAAAAACATCAGGATAATGTTTGTTATTAGATTAAAGTCCAAGGGTATATGATATAAAAAAATAATAAAAAAGTTTTCTTTTTATTTGTTAATTTCTTAAATTGGTAGATTTTTGTTCACTTAATCAGCTGAGCCGGTTTTGTTGACATGTATTCTCACTAACCAATAAAAAATAAACATGCAACAAAGACACCAAACGTATTCTGACACGTGGATAATCCAATCATCTATCATCCATTTCTGTACTATCCAGTATCCATCACTCATTCAGAGTGTGCGAGAGAGAGAGACCCTCTTTCATTCAATTGAATTGAAGAGAGTATGGAGGCCACAGCAATTTGTGGGAGCAGAAGCAGTGGACTACCATCACCATGCATCCATTCTTCTTCTCCAAGAACCCCAAATTCATCTGCCCTTGTCATTCAATCCTTGGCCGCCCAGAAACCTTTTCCATCTGCAGCCAAAACCAAAACCGTCAGCTCCAGAAAGGTCAGTTTCTTACCCTCTTTTTTTCTACCATCGTGACCCTTCACTTTATATGATTCTGTAGTACATAATATGAGAGCATTACTCTTGTTTGCATGGCTTGTTGGTCTAGAAGGAAGAATTTTTCTTCTTTACTTGTAATATTCTGCTTTTAGTATGTTGTTACTGATGCTCATAATCAACTTTAAGGACAAAAATTGCAGAGTGGTGTATCTGCTCATTTGAGAATTTTAGTGCAATTTTCTCATATGCCCCATGGTGAATAATGCAGAACTCAGTTGTGTTTCCATTGGGAGAGCCAGGCCCCAGGAACCGGCCACTGGTGACTAGTCCTCCGGTCAAGCTACTAACAAGAGTGGAGCAACTCAAACTACTGTCAAAAGCTGAGAAAGCCGGCCTGTTATCAGCGGCTGAGAAGTTTGGTTTCTCTCTATCAGCCATTGAGAAACTGGGTCTCCTCTCTAAAGCAGAAGAATTTGGAGTGCTTTCTGCAGCTACGGACCCTGGAACACCAGGGGCTCTGTTCAGCCTCAGCTTGGGGCTACTGCTTTTAGGCCCCTCCTGTGTTTACCTTGTGCCTGAAGATTATCCATGGCAGGTTGCCCTGCAAGTTGTTGTTGCTCTAGTTTCTGTAGTTGGTGGTTCTGCGGCTTTTGCGGCCTCAAATTTGGTATCCAATTTGCAGAAATAAAACTGAATTTGCTCTCTTAATGAGATTTATAATCTACAGTGTTACACTTTGTATCCTCCTGTATAATTGTCATCTAATGACATTGTTCATTTGTAGTATTTAATCAAATAAGAGGCAAACATCAAAACTTCCAAACTAAAACATCAACAAAATCAGCTGGATTCATTGAATTAAGCTAGTGCTATCAATTTCTGTGTAAATGTGGGCACAAATAAAGGTTGAGAAATAAAAATACAGATGATTTCATGAAAAGAATACATGATTGCACCAAAACACCCTTCCATGTTATGTAAGCTTTTTTATGAAGTTCCTCAAGATAAAATAGAAACCGCAAGAATCCTCTCATAAACCAGAACAAGAATTTCTAGAATCTTCAAATCATTTTGTACTGTCAAAAAAGATCTTCTGGACTGTTTCAAGCTGGAACAGAACTGCGATTACCCCCTCCTTGATGACCACCCCTTCTATTTCCATTCTGATTCACCCGTCCCTCTCCATTACGTCCACCACTTGAACCCTTTGGTCGTGCTGAAAATTCACCCTGACTTCTAAACTCATTCCTACCCTCCCCTTGGTTTCTGAATTCATTCCTGCCATAACCACGACCTCCACCAAAGTTCCCACGACCCTTGAAACTATCATTGCGGAACCCAACTCTTCCGGAAGGAAACCTACCTCTTCCACTGCCACCACCACTTACTGCAAACAACCAGTGATATCATTAAATCTTTCACATAATTACACATATTATTATAATTAAGTTGGCTTATGAGTAATCAAAACTAATGAAAAAGATGACTATACTGTCAACTAACCTCGAGAGTTTGCTCTCTTTGCCTCAACATCTGCTTGACGATCCCCAATTGTTATAGGAGAAGCCTGAAAATTTTAAATTTTTAAGTACATCACATCAAATAAGCTCAGAATCAAACAATAGCAGGTTAAGTAAAGTTGGCTATTGAATCATCAGTACTCAACAATACTATCCAAAAGCTAGATCCCAAAACCTACTTAATCCAATTCCCCACTCCTATCCCCTGAAATAACATTACACTAAAAACCAAGAAAGACGCTTTGATATAATGAGTGTAGCACTTCCTGGTAACGCCTTATCAAGCACCAATTTATATGATGCATTTGGCAAAAAAATATGTGGTAGCATGACAAGTACAAAGATCATCATGTACTGGTATCTTTAAACACACAAATGTTCCAAAATTATATTGTATATGAACAAATGTGAAATCATGTAAGCAAACACAAGCAAGGAGCAAAATAAGCCTTCAATGACAATAAAGGAAACAAAGACCATAAATCAACAGTGCATTGACCAAGTGAGTTAAGATTCTATAGTTTAACAAGGTGACATGCAGTGTTTAAAGAATGGACATCCTTCTATGCCATCGGCTACATCTCTCAAGCAACATCCTTAGTTAAGCTTCAGAAAATAACACCCCTTTGTACTGCCAATTTAGTCAGGCCTTCTAAGAAGGACCTAACATAAACAAATAGTCAAAGGCCGAAAAGTGAACAATATATTTACTTCCAATCTGGTTGAATCTGCAGTTGTGAGCATAGAAGCCAGTAGATTGAATGCATTCACTAGAGATCGTGAATAAGATTGGAGACATAGGGTCTTTGTTTCTTATCTTATGATAAAACAAAGTCCAAGTAACTAAAAATTGTCAAAATAAGCTAAATTAACTGAATTATCTTTTCGTCCAGACTAACCTTACGTCTTAAAGAATTCATTTATTGAAGTTCTGAAACCACTTAACAATAAATAAACTTTTAAACCCTAAAATTACAAGGCAACTGAATAGGTGCTATTCATCTAATGTAATTCATTAAGCTCCTAGAATATATTTATTAAAAAAGAAATATCTTGACAAGTTATATAGTATTCTGTGCACCTTCAACAGTCAACCGACTAAGTTTATTATCATGAAGTTGTAAAAAACCACTTCCAAAAAGATAAAATACTAAAACCCAAAAATTACAACGTAAATTAATTGGTATCCGCAATTTATCCATTGCAACTCAGTACATCCCCATAATATAGCTATAAAAGGAAACTGAACCTGAACTAAAACAAGCTATATTAAAATTTCCACAACAAAAAACTTATCACCTCCATAAAATAACTGTATGCCATAAGTTCTATGCAGACAAGAAAGTGTCAAATCTGAGTTTATAAACCTCTTATATAATCACCTGGCATGATACAGAACAAAGAAGCAAAGAACATACCAAGAAATTGATGGATCCATTACAAAAGGAATAGGACCAGCAGTAAGGTGGACTTTATTTTGGACACACTAATATTGAGCAATTCATGTAAAGTGATGAAGGCAGTACCAGAGAAAGTCATCAAAACAAATCTAGTGAATGTCTTGCTTGACAATGTTTATAAACTTGTCTCAGAATTAGAGTAAGAGAAAACCTACTAATAGCTGATGTCATGCTCTTCTATGTTTCTATTGCCCTCAAAAATGAGACAAAGACAAAGAAAATCTGTGAAATAAATTTACCTTGGAGAGCACTAAGCCATAATTAGAAAATACATTCCTTTTTCTTCGAAGTGTAATTAAGAAATGGATTAGCAAAAAGGAACTCCCTTTTCCCATAAATTGCCAATAATATCCTCACAAGATATAAAATGAGCTTATTTATTTTATACATTATGATATAGACATTCAACTAAAATTAGAACTTGAATTAAAATACTAATTTGCAGCAAATAACATAAAACACAAATTACAGCAGGGATAGTGAGGTAAAAAGTGTACCTCGAGTGCACTTTGAACCGAACTCAGCATCTCGAATGCAACAAAGCCAAAACAATATCCTTGCTGCAGAACACAAATACAGGACCCTTAGAAACTGCATAAAAAAGATCATGTGTGGTAGAGTACGATATAATCCAAAACAAACCTTATTACTTCTGACTTGGATGCCATTTTTCTTAATAGGTCCAAATGTCTTAAATGCCTCCTCAAGCTGCGCAGGTGTTGCACTAAAAGATAAATTCCGTACATATATGGAGTAACCTTCAGCTGTAATGAGCAGAATATAAATAAATCATATATTTTTAAACAAAACATACAATTACATAAAACATTAATACGTCTTCAAACTGTAACCCAGACATAGAAAATAGATATCCTACCACATTGAACTCTATCTTCACACCATAAATTTGCACCTTTGTGTCTCAATAGTAAACATATTTTGTTCACAATGAGTTCACATATATGCTCATACCAAGGAAGAATTCTGAAAGTCCAGACAGTACTCTTTCAAGTCAAAGTAACATGTGCATACCTTCCTCATTAACGCTGCTACTTTCAGGAGCATTGTCAATACTAGGAGCTGAAGTTTCTGGTGCAGGAGCAGGTTTTGCTGAACCAGCTGACTGTTGATCAGTATTTGCAGGTGGTGGCTTCACATTATTGGTAGGGACATATGCTCGACTAGGTGTTGTATTACCTTTCGCTACTTTCAACTATATGAAACTCAGTCAGTATATAATCATCAAAGGGTTAACAACAGAAATCCCAAAAGTTGCAAAAGATAAAACTAAAAACATCAAGAGATCAACTCACAATTGAAGCATATGATTTCTTCTGAGGAAGATCCTCCTCGGTCACAGTTGCTGAATCTTCAACTGTATGAATCTCACTCTGGACAGAAATAACTGGTGGTTCAACAACTTCTTCTTCAATCACTGACCCTTCCTCCTTATCAGATGGATCATAGACTTCAGGACCATTATCAAGATCCTCCCCTTCAATGGTAACTGCCCGGTCCACTGGAACATGATCGTGATCATGAGCAGGCTCTGCAAAAAAAAAAAAAAAAAGAAGCAGTTCTATAATTCAAGTCAAAAGTTAATTTTAGTATGATCTTTCATGAGAATAGAACTATGCCAACCTGGTGCCTGGGTCACATTGGCTGTTACAGCATTTTCATTAATGCTATTATTTGAGTCAGAATTGATTTGCAATGATTCACTCTCCTCAACAAATCTAAAAACATCATTCAAGACAAAGTAGCCTTTGTCTTGTGGAGCTAGAAAGAACGTTTGAGTGAATTTCTTTCTCACATTGTCCTTTCCAGTTAAACATCCAGTCACTAGAACAATCACCCCTTTCTCATATGACTCCTGTGCATCAGCCGTTTTTATTTCTGCTATGCAATCTTCGTAATTCAAGGACAGAATCTTGTCATTGATTGCCTGCTCCAAGTAGAACAATGAAATTTATTGATCAATTTATGCTAAAGCAGAGGTCTAAAATACATAAATTCAATTCAATTTTAACAAATTTGGTAATAATATATATTGAAGGTCATATTTTACACTAAACAATTTAAACGAAACCCGAACAATCTGTCATTGATAGCCAGGATGTCGTTTGGATAGGGTAACATTTATTTACAATCTGTACTTTCTTCAAGATATCACTTATCGGATGACACAAACTGTGAAAATTATCAAAATGATGATCTAAAATTTATTTATCGGTAAATAATCATTTCCAGGCTCCAAAATCTCTAAAACCTACAACCATAATTATTTTAATCATCCATTCTTTCCAAACTAAGTGGCATTTGTTTATCAGATTTCTTATGCCTTTGAACATGCAACCCAACTGAAATGCATAGCTCACACAATGATCAATGGATTGATCACTAAATAAAACACCACTATTCAACCATGCCAGCTAAATGACCTAATTTAGTGTAACAGTGATTGGATCCATCTTTAGGTATCAGCTGAAACCTACCAGAATCCAGTAAATACCTCATCTTCCAATTGGATCAGAATTTGGTAAAAAGTCTAAACAGTATGATGCAGAAGATTAAAATTTCAACATGTATTTATATAAATAGTGAGCAAGTGTATTCCTACCGATATTAGTTCCTGATAAACTTACTTGCATGGTTGTCACCGTTGTCATGGCACCTTTGGTGTCTGGACGGCTTAGCAAACTAGAATCCTGGTAAAATCTGTGAACCAAACCCGGGGATTGGTGAAGAATATGGTAATACTGATCCACAAAGGCATTGCCAACAACTTGGGCACTTGGAGCTGCACTGCCTTCTTGCGCTGCCATCTACAAGTTAAGAAAACATGAACATATTAGCAAAACAAATCTATAAACAGAAGATTAAATAAAAAACCATTTCCAAAATGCACAAGGTCCCCCTTTCTGTTGAAAAGATTTTTTTTTTTTTTTAAATGCTACTATTTAAGAATACAAGAAGTTATACTATATATTAAAATATACTTATAAAATAAACAAGAAATACAAATACAAAACAGAGGCAATTCCAGTCCCCAGAAAACTAAGTACATTAAGATATAGCTTGTTTCAGTATATAAGTGAACATCCAAGTTTAATATCAATATGCTGTGAAACCATGGAATCAAACTGGAATGGAAGGAGAGATTTCATAGTTGATCTGTGCTCTGGGTTCAGATAAAATTCATTAAGTAAATAGAACTAAAGGTAAATCATTCACAACTTAGATTTCCGAACTGCACCTAAACTACATAAGAAATCTCCAATCTAGTACTAGGGGTATCATAAACTAAGTACCACAACAGCTGTTGTGTATAAAGTCAGAAACAATTTGAATCAGTTTGCAAGCCCAGAAGGCATCAAAACATGTAAAGGAGACAAAATCCAAGAATGAAGATCTTTTTTTATCAACTCAAGCAAAGTGCCAGGTTAACTAATAAAAGCAACAGTCAGAAAGAGCAAAGCACACATACAGACACTAGATAGCAATTTGCAAAGAGAGACAAAAACAGCAAAAGACAAAAGAGGCAGTAAAAAATGCATCATAACCATAAAAAAAACCCACTCAAACAACGAAAAAATTCACATTTAATCGCAATAACAAACCCTAATTCCATTAAAGCACAAAAACCCTGAAAAACCCTAAAGTAAACAACACAAATAAGAAAAAATAAAAACAACCCAGAAAGAAAATTCGAATTTTGAAATATGGGTTTGATCCAGATCAGTGAGATAGTACAGCAAACAAGAAGTACAGATCAAAGGAAACATAAGTAAATGAAGAGAAAAAAAAAAGTGAGAAAGAAGTAAGAAGAAGTACCTGGTAAGTGGGTAGTTTGAGGTAGAGACGAAGAGGGAGGAGGAGATCTTAAAAGAGAGACAAAAGAGAAAGTGAGTAAGCGTGAGAACAAAGAAAAGGATGGAAGGACAAACAGAGAGAAAAGAGCAGAGATACTGAAGAGAGAAAGAGAGAAGATGAAAGGTTTTTATTTATTTATATAAATATTATTCTCTTGACAAACATTGTGACATGAGATCAAATACAGAAAGGTCACATTGAATTTTTTTTTTTTTTTTAAATTAAAGTTATTTTAAATTGGTGATGAATATCAGAATTTAACTTTGGGGATTGACTTCTCTCGTGTTTTTGTGGCGTTTTATTGACCTGATTTTCAATTCATTTTGGGGTGAATACAAAACGGTCGGTAAGATTAGATTTTATTATTTTATAATTTATATCTTAAATAGACTTTATATAATATAGGTCCTCTCCTCTAGGAAGAGGTGGCGGTGGGCCGTGCCGACTCACGACACGACATAACCCGACATGAATTTGGTATGATACGGCACGGAAAAAAGTTTGGCTCGACCCGACCCAATCCAACCCACTAGAATTCATGTCGTGCCCGGGCTTTAAAACTAGGTTTGCATGCTGGCACGATAAGAACTTAAAAAAAAAAAAAAAAAAAAAAAAACAGGTACAAAACGACTATTTTTAAAATAACCTATAGCCTCATCTGTAGAGGGGTAACGACTATTTTACGAAATAGGGCACGAGGCATGGCACGAGATAGGACCCATGACACGGGATACGATACGACACAATAAATAGCGGATCGTGTTGTGGGCCTTCAAATTTCATGAGCCGGTATGACACGACAGTATACGAATTGACACATGCCTTGACACGACACGACGGACCGTGTAATTTTAGACACGGTACGGCACAACCCAGCCCACCGCCACTGCCACCTCTAGGTACCATTTCAATCATGTAAACAATCAATAAAATTTATATATTAATGGGCAATTACATTGAGCCCCAATTTTTTTTTATGAAATGATAAAAATATATATATATATTTAGAAAAGAGTGATCATTTTTATTATTTTTTTAATCACAATTTTATTCATTATAAAAATTATTAAAAAACATATATAAAAGAGTTATATATATATATATATTCTACGAGTAATACTATATGTACAAAAAAATCTTACAAAGATTTATATATAAAGTGATGTGTCAGAAAATGAATGGAAGAATGAATACAAAAAGTCGGCCATTGACACCTCTGATAGGGAGCCTTTTCATCCGGCCGACCATTGGAGGAAAACCAATGGAATGGTTAAGGATTTAGTTGTCTTGATGGTTGAGCCGAGGTTGGCTAGGGCGTCAGTATTGCTGTTCTAAGTCCTTGGTATCTAATTGATGAAGAATTCTTCGAAAGCTGATTGAAGCTCTTTCACCATCTCTAGGTAGGTTGACATTTTGGAGTCTTTTGCTTGGTACAACCCTTAGAGTTGGTTCACTACTAGTTGTGAGTCCGAGTGGACTTCCAATTTCTTTATCCCAATGTCTTTGGCGGGTGAAAGGCCAACGATCAAGGATTCATACTCAGTTTCATTGTAGGTGGCCTTGAACTTGTACCGAATGGATTGCTGGATGACGTTCCTATGCGGTGAAGTGAGGACGAGTCCCAAGCCACTTCCATTCACATTACTCGAACCATCAACTGAGAGAGTCCACTTGAATGAAACACCATTCGTAAGGCATAATAATTCTCTCTCTACCTGAATGGAAGTGTAAGATGTGAAATCGACAATGAAGTCAACTAACACTTGAGACTTGATAGTTGTGCGGGGTTGGAAAGAGACATCGAACTCACTAAGCTTGACAGTCCACTGGGTGAGCCGACAAGAAAGTTCTGGTTTGTGGAGGATCTTCTTCATAGGGAATGTTGTGAGGACGACTATGAAGTGACATTGGAAGTATGGTATGAGCTTCCATGATGCGGTGATCAAGGTTATAGCAAACTTCTCAAGTTGGTTGTACTATGTCTTGGAGTCGGCCATAGACTTACTGACATAGTAGACTGACAATTGCTTCCATTCTTCCTCATGAACTAACACAGTCGAAATCATTGTTTCTGACATTGCCAAGTAGGGCTGCAGGTGATTCGAACTGTTTGAGAACAGTTCGAGCTCGGCTTGTCAAGGTTTGAGTTTGGCTCGCCAGATCTTGAATCGAACTCGAGTTTGAGTAGTCTGAAATGCTAGCGAATATAATATCGAAGGTGGTGGTATTTGGCTCGAAAGCTCGTGAGCCTGAATGGGTTTGAGAGCTCAATTTGATCGTTCGAGCCTCAGAGATAGCAAGTGAACACAATAGGCTCACATAAATATGCGTGCATAGAAAAATATCTAGCAAAACCATAAAATCAAAATTTTCTTCAGTTTAACCTAACATTTCTCTTAAACGACAAATCTTTCTCTACGATAGTGAAGGCTGAAGTCTGTTTCGATTCATATTGCATCTCTTCTATTCATCTTCGTTCCTGACTCCTCTAGTCATCTTCGATTTCTATTAAGAAGAGTAATATGCAGTCTGATTCTGATATGTGAGATTTGTATATTATATGTTTTCTCCTCTAATCATTTCCATTCTTGGCTCACAGTTTCTGAAATATGTTTTTCTATTGGTGTTTTTCCTGTTGAGTTAACCCTAACATTTCTTTCCGACAGCAAACGATGAATCTTTCTCTGCGATGGCGAAGTGTGAAGTCTATTTTGGTTCATGTTGCATCTCCTCTAATCATCTTCGTTCATGGCTCCTCTAATCATCTTCGATTTCTATTAAGAAGAGTAATTTGAAGTCTGAACTCTAAGGTTTGTATATTATATCTTTCTCCTCTAATCATCTTCGTTCTTGGATTAAGGTTTCTAAAATATGCTTGTTTGTTGGTGTTTTTCTTGTTGTGACTTGTGATGATGTTAGTTTAATTTAATTTTTTTTGGTTTTGGTGGTATTCATCATCCTCCCATCAGTGAAATCGGTTTCCATTGTCAGTTGGCTCAATAGTTTTTGCTATATGAACTCTGAAGTCCAATAATTTGAGGTATTAGTATTTCACAACTTCCTTAACCCTGGTTGTTGGTTAATGAGTAATTACTGTATATGTTGATTTGAATTATGTGAGTTCTGATTTGTGAACTTGTGAGTTGTGTTGTGACTTGTGACTGTTGGGGTTGTACGTAGTTGTAACTTATAACAGATTGATTGAAATTAAGTGTATGCTTTATGATTTATGAAGTGTTGGTTACATTGTGTTAGAAGATCATTACTGGTATGTTAAAAGTATGATGCAGCTGTTCGCGAATACTTCTTGTAAAATTACAAGAGTAAACAAAACCCAGATAAAAGACATATTGTAAGTTTCAACAATCAGCAAATAACATCTAAAAGAATAGAAATTGAACCAATTGTATCTTAGGTTTTATTTTGTTTGATTGCAAGTTACAGCCTCTTATGGACATAATTGATTATAGTAAATCAAGTGAAATTGTTTATATATCATGGTGTTTTGTTATTTGCTTGTTTAGGAGTTGATTGTTTTTTTATCAGTACTTTATTGCCATTGAAATAAGGTTTTGAAAGAGTTTTTAAGGTACCCTTGACTGAACATGAATTATGTTGTATTGCAATCTTTGTGTCCTTGTTTGTTGATTTTTGGGATTCAAATTTTTTTACAAGAGAGTAAAAGACTTGTTTAATTTAATCACAAAGATTTTTGTGATGGATCATAATGTATATTTACATCATTACCTTTTCTAATACCATTGCATATATGTTTACATCATTAAATGTTTTATACCATTTATAATACTATTATTTATTATAATCATAACATTCTTAATGTTTGTTTTTGTTTTCCTATAATCCAATAGATATATATGGCATCCAATTCCAATACCATCCCCATCGACATTGACAATCCAGAGGAGGTTGTTGATCCAGAATTACAATGTAGGGAAGATACAATTGCAACCATTCGTCAGAAGACTAATAAGGTACCTAGTGCACGTAATGTTACTGGAGATGAAGATGTTAACCCTTTTGTAAAGAAGAAAAAAGCAAATACCTCTGCTGTTTGGAATGATTTTAAAGAAGTTATTCTACCAGACAGAAGCAAAAAAGCAGAGTGCATCAATTACAAGACAAAACTTGTCATTACGGGTACCGGGAGCACAACCCACCTTTCAAGACATTTGAAAACTTGTATAAGGTGAAAACCTTGTTAAAAGCAACAACAGAGGTTTTTCCAGCCTATTGAGTG
>WYDK02000041.1:7967135-7983972 GCA_009867345.2 Toxicodendron radicans | reverse complement strand
CGTTCATTCATATGAATGATCGTTCCTTCTAAAAGAACAATCGTTCGTCTCTAAGGAACAACCGTTTATGTTTAATCAAAGTTGTTAGTTAATGTGATAGTGTCAACTCAACTGCTAAATATTGTTATTATATGATTTGTTATATACGTAGACAAATGTTCCATTCTATTATGGATAACACTAGTATGGTCGACCATTGTGGGTATAATGGTAGATACTCGGGACTAAGTTATTATTATTTTTTTTTTTTCTACTTTTGTATTAAGCTTGTTGATTTTTTTTAATAAATAATCTACGATGATTATTATTGATATTAAAAGATTAACGGAACGTTTTATTAGTTTGAAAATTAAAAATGATAATAACATAATATAAAATAATATAACGGGGGATTACCCAACCAAAGTCACAAAGAGAGTTATTTAAAGTTAATATTCCAAGAAAAATTTTAAACCCCTATGTTTAGGTAAATTTAAAATCCAACATGTTTTGTAGACTAACAAAAAAACCCTCAAATCTGGCAACAAAATCAAAATCCCATATTCAAAATATTTTTATGTGAGTCCATCAATCTAAGGAATCCATTGTGTTTCTCTCTACAGCTCAGCCATGGCGAAGCCCGCTTCCTCCCTCTTCCAGTCTCTCCGCCGTTACTTGAAGAAGCCATGGGAAATAACCGGCCCTTGCTCCGACCCGGAATACAAATCCGCTATACCATTGGCCACCGAGTACCGGGTTCTCTGCCCCGCCAGCATCAAAGAGAAGCCCGTGATCCCCACTTCTAATCCGGAAACCGTTTTCGACATCAAGTACTACTCTCGTGACCAGCGCCGGAATCGCCCCCCGATCCGCAGAACCGTCCTAAAAAAGGCTGACGTAGAGAAAATGATGAAGGAGAAGACTTTTACCGTCGACGATTTTCCTCCCGTTTATTTGACCGCTAAGGTCGAGGAGGATTATAACGCCGTCGGTGGAGGCTATCAGAAATGAAAATAGGTGACGGGTTCTTTTGTTTTTGTTTTTTTATTAATTTACTTGAGATTTTGTGTTTTAATAAATTTTAGGGTTTTTGGATTTTGTTTATCTAGTTCCAAAATGTTGTAATACAATGTCGTTTCTGGGATTAGATTGATGGATCGTTAAAGTTTTTAAGGTTATTTTCGTGGTTTTGTGTGATGGGAATTGTGTATTTTGGGATTTTGGAGGTTTTTTTTAATAGAGTTATTGGTTTTCCTGATTTTAAGGGGTTTTTTTTTTATTTGTGAATTTTTTTATTTTGGCATTTATTTTTGGTAGGAGGGTCTGATTTTGAATAGAAAAAGAGTAGGTGCTGTTTTAATTGACATTTTACGGAGTGTATGCATTGTCCAATGTTGGTATTTATTGTTTGTCTACCGGAAATCTGTTTTCGAAGTTGTTGATTGAATTACAAATGGAGGTTTAAAAGTTTGAGTTTTGTAGCTTGATGTTAGTCAATGAGAGTTGTATGAATTTGAAGATATATACGGGTCAGTCTTAGAATTTAAGTTTTTACTCTTTAGAAGGAAAAGTGGGATCACTTGGGTAGTTGGGTTTACAGAAGTAAAATTTTGTATTAAGTGTTTTGGGTACCTATAATGTTAGTAAGGGAGACAATTCTTGAGAATAGGGAAGGGGAGAATTGATACTAAAAGAGTCCCCAATTGAGAAGATCCATAGACTGGATACCAAGAGAAGGGTTTATCTATATTAGTTAGTTATTCAGTTAAACCAACGATTTGCTATTGGAGCAGATGGCAACAACCATTTCATCTGATATGTGTATTTTTGGTTTTCCAATAGACTACATCTTCTCTTTCATTGATGAAATTTTTTGATGTAGTTATAACTTATAATAGTGGTTTGCTGTTCAAGGATGCCTGTTTAATTAGTTCATACCATCCATTCATAATGTTTTATCTAAGATTCCGGGATGTATTTATGAGATAAATTAAGTGTTGTTTTGAAGCTTGGATATAGGGAATGCTTATGACTGTTTGCTGGAAGTTTATAATTATTTGGGATATCCAGTTTTGTTTTGGACTAAAGATTGGGTAAGAGGAGTGAAAGGTCAATTAACGTGATGTCCTCTTTTTCAAAACAAAAAAAGAGTCAGCTTATTGTTTCTTGAAAGCTTAATGGCAGTTTTTTTTTCTTTTACTTCAAATCTACTTGCTACATTGGTATAGTTTGTGTTAGACCTTTGTCAGATTATCAACTGGATACTTGTCAAGGAGTTTGTGTTTCAATTTCTTTTGGCAACACACAAGATCATTAATCTTTGAAGACATCTAGTAATGTGGTACATTTTCAGAATGTCTTGACATTTAATGTAAGGCCCTCAAATTTATTTAACGGAATCAAAGTATTTTTCATTAAATATCAAGAGGTATAATATTTTACATGAATTTTTAACCTAGTGCTCAAAACATGTAAATTTTCGGTTAAGAGAATGAATTATGAAATTTACTAATGTCTACAATTTTCTAAACTTTTAGGTTTACCAAACTATATATTTTTTTTGCTAGGAAACAAAAAATTTGTATTAAGAAAAAAGAACATACAAAATAATGGACAAGCTAACCAACAAGAAAAGGAAACTATCTTAATCAACATCTCCATCTTTAGAGTTTAGCTTAATGGAAAGTAAGAGTTTTTTTTTTTTTTTTTTATATGGTATTACTAGTTTAAAAGAGTAAAGTTATCCGGTAATATTTCTAATCTTATTTGTACTATTTAAAATAATACGAGACTTTGAAATTTTGCGAAGGAGATAATCTCTTCTCTCGTGTAATCCTTAATTTATATTCTTTATAAAAACCTTTCATAAATAACAAATTATATATTAATCGAGGGTGTTATAATTTAATTTACATATTTTTGACCCATTGATCTACTGACCCTTTTTTCTTATATCTTTTACATTTGTTATCGTAAACTCATTCTATCTGAAGAAGCTTCTCAAAGACTTGAGGCTTGCCCACCATTTAGGGGGAATTGCTTCTTCTGCTCAACTTATGAACTGTGCTGTTATCTTTTGCTTTAAGTTCTAAAATTTAGTTAAGAAATTGTAGCTGAGTGTTACAAATTCTAAATTCAAGAACATGGATTTTGAGGGTGAAATTCTTTTTGTTTGTGTGGCTTGGCAAAGCAGAAGCTTGGTATTTTAGGTGACATAGCTCTATGTTTTCCTATCATATGATCTTTTCTGGCTATATTTCTTTATTTACAGTGTGGCCTGTTGTAGCTAGAATGTCCTATTATTCTCTCAGACATTGCTTATATATTTATTTTTTATGTGCAAATTGCTGCTAGTGACTTTGAAAATCTTTATCGCTTTTTACCAGGCTTGTGGGATTTTGGCAAAATTTGTGCACCGGTATTCATCTCTTTCTCTTTTGCTGTCTCTAAGAAGTGCAGGTTGTTTTAGCATAGCAATTTTCCAAGACTGCAGTTAAAGAGGATGTGATATTTGACGACAATAAGTGCAGTTGCGTGCACCTACATTATACATTTTAATTGTTTAGTTTACTTTATTGATGTATGTGTTTGTATAAAATCCAACTGCAACTGCAGTTGGCTGATGATAAATTCACTTTAAACTTGTAAGAATTTCTTCCCATTATTATCCATTGGAACATTTTCTTTGTCATGCTGCAACATTTACATTCTGCAGGCATATTAGCTTTCTAGTTGTAGAGCAATCATGGAACTGATGGTCTTAACTTTTATTACTTCCGGGTTTTTCTCCCCCCTAATTAGGATGTGCAATTTTTCTATCCTAACTTGCTTGTCCATTATTTTTTATTGTAATATAGAAGCTGTAGAATGTGCTGACCTTCTTGGGCTTATTGGTAAGTTTCCCTTTATAATGTGAGGGAGGATAAAAGATATTGAATACCTGGAAAGTCTGGCTTGTTCTCTTCCAAATCCTATTTAACACTTTAATAGTGATCCTTCTATCCGTATTTTTGTTTCCTCAAGTCTGATCTGGGAAGCAAAAGCTCCTTGCAAGTAAAGATTTTGGCAAGGATAATAGGCCTTAGCAAAACTAACATCAATAACTTCAAATTAGGAGACTTGAGACATGCCTCTCTCCTAATTGGTGCATTATATGTAAACAGAGGCTGAGAGGTTCCATCATTTGTTTGTGCAATACCCTTTACCTTGGCATTTGGATTAATCTTATTTATACATCTAATTTTGTCGGGTTGCTCCCCTCTCTTGTGTTGCTATGCTTTAAGAAAATAAATCGAGCTTCGGAGGTAATAGAAAAGTTAGAAAATATGGGGTTGTGCTGTTATGGGTGTCTTTTAGGTTTGGATAGAAAGAAACTGAAGAATTTTTGAAGACAAAAAAGGGGATGAGGCTGAATTCTTATGGGACAAAGGTAAGTATTAGGCTTCTCTTCTATGTCACCTGAGTTTTAAGATGTGCCTTCTTTTCTTTATTGCACACAATTGGGAGGCTGCAGTTATGTGATTAAAGGAGTATAGTTTTAGGGTTTTCGTAGATTTTAGGACGTTTTATTGTGCCCTGTATCTTTTGTTAGTTTTTGCTTTTGGGGTCGTCTAGACTCATAAATGTATACCTTTTTCACTTCTACATACTACTTTCTTTAATTATATATAAAATTATTAAGTTTCTTATAAAGAAATCATTGTTTGTGATAAAATTTCTTCTGTCTGTTTTTTTTTTGGTCTGATGACATGTAGTTTCCAATAACCGAAGCTTAGGTAGTTTTGTAACCTTTTGTGGCATTTTCGAGTTTAAATGACTATTGCTGCTCCTCTTTCCCCTCATCTGTATGCAAAATACAGCCCCATTCTAAGAATTTATGTCAACGGAACACTAATGAAGATGGGGCGTTTTTGGTTTTATGTTTTTTGTAGTTGTTGCAGCACGCCCAAAACTTCAGTTATGTGTTGGTCGTTTTCAGTGGGGAAGACATTAGAGAAATCGTCAGATGGAGAATGCCAGTTTCTTGAATTTGACAGTAGTTGTGGAAAGAGAGGAAGGGTGGAGGCTTTGAAGGGCTTGAACATTCTAGTAATTAGATTAAGGTTGAATTTGACAGTAGTTACTAGTTTTCATCAACTATTACGCTGAAGTGTATTGAAGCTAGAAGTAGAAGCTAACAGAAGGCAATGGTGGTTGATGTTTAGAAGTTAGGGGTTGGTGGGCAGCTCTAGATCCTGCCCTGCCTTTGCTTTTTGAGCAGAGCATAGATAGAGTTGGTGCATCCCTATGATGAGGGGGTTTTTAGAAATTTTTATTTAATAGGTAGGTGCTATATGTGATTGCTTTTTACACTATGAAAGGTAGCTGGCCATGGTTATAGACTTATAGGGGGTTTCGAATCTTTTCAGGGGGTTTCTTGTCATTTTTAGAGGGTTTTTGAGAATTTTATCTAAGGGTTATCTTTAATTTTTAAACCTTATATAATGTCTGAGTGTAATTTTTATATTGTAGGGAGATTTGGATTATTTCATAAACCTGAAAAAGATTATTGTTATTAAAGTGATTAAAATCATTATTTACATAAATATATATGTTGCTATCTAAACAAGTATCTAAGATGAAAATAAAAAACTTTGGAAAGACATGATTAATAAAAGAGTTAAGGACTTTTCCCCACCCAAAAAAAAGCTCAATGACACGTTCCCACCCTAAACTTTTAAAATACCTCTTTACTACCCAAATATTATGTTTCTATCTGGTTTGGGTGGGAAATACAGTGATTTACGAAACTCTTTTTCTTCTCTTCTTAGCCTCTTTCATTGTTGGCAATTGTCGCTAGCATTATGGTCAAGGTTGTTAGGGGTTTTGGAGAGGAGAATATAAAGATTCTAGAGGTGGTTTCAGGGTGGATTTCTGACATCGAAAACAATCAAAAATCGACCTGGAAGTTGAAAGGTCATGTGGTGCACAGTCAGTGATCAACAAGCAAGAGACGGTGATGGAGGTAAGAGTTTTGTAGAGTGGGTTGTGGGGAGTGTGATGGTGGGTAGGGGAATTTCTGGCAAAGAAATCGACCAAAAATTTGACTTGAAGAGTTGGTCGTGCGAATGGAGGTGGTGGTGGGAAATGGTGAGTGATGACAACAAATGGAGGTTTGGGTTTTGTAGAGGATGTGATGGGGATTTTGTGGGGGGTCTCGGAAATGATTTAAAACGTTGGGATCGGTCGAAAAACGGCAAAAGCCATCGGCTGTGCGCTTCTAATGTGTATCATCTCTTGCTAACATGCGCCATCTTGTTCTTTTCTTCTTCTCCAGTGGCCAAAATGTTTGATGACCACTCTGTCCTAACTTAAAATGGAATTTTGACCATCTTGCCCTTTCTCAAAACAAAAATTATTAACAAAATTGTGTTTTGAGTATTAAAATGGTATTTTAAAAGTCTGAGGGTGAGAAAGTGTCATTAATCTTTTTTTGGGTGGAAAAAAGTCGTTAACTCTAAATATTTAATCACATAATAATGTATGAGAATGGTGTAAACGAAATACTGATCTACAACAAAAGAAATAAAAGTCGTCCTTTTGTATTTGCATTATATTGGCAGGCTTTTTCTTTTAATTATTTATTTAAGAACCACCTCATAATTCTTCATTTACATCATTCTTATTCCAATGCCTGCTCCTCCTATTCCAAGTGCTGGAAGTGGAAGCCGCATCCCAAATTTTTATATTTAAGATTTATAACATTCTTATTTTATTTATATTTAATTCATTTTTAAAAAGATTATATATATGTAAAAACATATAATATTTTTTCAAATAAATCATACTTTTTTTTATATAATTCTTAATACATCAATAACCTTAACAAATCTCCTGAGAATAATATTATAAATCCACAATTTATATCAAAATTAATATCATTTAATATAAAAATTAAATAAATGAAGATGATTGTTTACAATAAAAATTAATATCATTTAATTTTGTGTACAAGAGTTTGTATATGAACTTCTATCAATATATAAGGCAGTGTCATTCAGGCATCAAATTAATGAATAAATATCATATATACATTTTTTTCTTTCATGCCTTAAAAAATCTTGCATCTTAGTTATTGCAATATATGCATAATATGAGTTTTAAAAAAAGAATATTACTAAAAAAAATGAAAAATGATTATTGGATCATAACATGATTAATTATAAATTTTAGAATGAATTAAAAAATTTTTTGGCCTCAATGCTAGGGGTGTTAAAAAAAAACCGAAAACAGAAATGATTCGAAAAAATTGGTTTTTTTTTTTAAAAACCGGTTCAGTTTCAGTTCATAAATTTGGCTAAACTAGTTTACTAGTTCAGTTACCAGTTCATCCCAATTGGAAAACAGATTTACCCGAAACGGTTTTTTTTTTTTTTAATTCCTTAATCTAAAATTTGCAGTTCTAATTTATCTAAAGTCTAAACCCTAAGTTCCTATCCTAACTCCGCCACTTTCGTTCATTCTTCACTGATCTTTAGGCTTCAACTTCGTCAATTTTCACAATCACAAATTCTGCCACTCTTCAGTCTTCACAACCACTTAGTAGTCACTGTCGCCACCAGTTGGTCGGAGTCCGCGGGCGCAACTCTTCACTTCTTCACAAATTTCGTAACTCATTCTCACTAGTCATTGTCGTCGATCTGCCAAACTTCTCCAACAACCGCCTTCCGCCGATTGAAGCTTCAACTGACAAGTGACAATAGGTTTGTATGCATTTTCAGTGCTAATTGACAAACGAGCCTGGGCCAAAATAGCTCTAACTTGTAAGCCAAAAAAAAAAAAAAGAGGGAATGGTTAGTAATATGAATATAAAAAGAGAATAGATCGATTTTTTACCCTAAAGATTGATTTACTTAGGACCTAACGATTTCTCATCTGACCTGATGACCCCACTATCAAAGTTTGACCTGAGGTTTGAGTTCCCTTCGATTTCAGCCTGCGGAAGTTTTGTCGTATGTCGATCTCGGCCAGTGGTGGAAGTTGGGAGGGTTTGACGTCTATTTTCCCTTCGGCCTTATTGAGTGAAAGGTGAGATTCCTTAGCTCATGTTGTTGTTTTGTGTGAAAGGTGAGATTTCCTAGCTCATGTCATCGTTTTGTTTTGTAGGTTTACTTCAAAATATAAGATAAATTCCTTAGTTTTTTATAAAAACGGTTCGAAATCGGTTAACCGGATTATTGGTTCGATTTAGAACCGGTTTAAAACATATTTAATGAAATGTTGATGAATTGGGAACTCAAGAATAGAGAAAATTTTGTGTAGAATCTGAGTTTTGATTGATTTTTCTTTTCTACTCACAAAATAAATCTACAGAGAGTTTTTATACTTACAATAAAATGGTAATCCATGTGATTACTCATATCAACACATCTGAACCGTTCAATATTATATAAATAAACACAAATTGACATCCACTTGACCATAGGATTTACAAGAATTTCTCCTTTAAAACTTTGAATTCCAGCCATGTGTTGACTTCACTCATCTACAGTACTTTAAGCTACAATACTTCTTTAAAACTTTGAACTCCAGCTGCATATATTGACTCTCAGCTACATTATTTCAAGCAGTGAAACTTACTCAAACTAATAGTAATCAGCTATAGTACATCACTACAGTACTTCAGCTACATTTTCTTCAAATTAAAAAAACGTAGTTGTTCATTTCATCTTCATCTTCAGCTGAGTTGCAGCTTGAATACTGTAGAATTGCAGTGATAACATCGTCGTCGTTCAAGAAAAACTCAAATGAAGTTTGTATACTGGAGATTTGCAATCTAAGATAAGGAAGAGTTCGTTCTTCAATCAGAACTCATCTCCAACTCATTGTTCTCTTTGGAACCAGTCACTGATGAGCACACATTTAATTTGTTTATAAGAGTTTGAAACCTTGAACTTGACAGTGGTTTGGTTAAAACACCAGCCATTTGGAACTTAGAAGATAGATATCGCACTGCTAACGTCTTAGATGTTACCATTTGTCTCACAAAGTGCACATCAATTTCTATGTGTTTGGTGTGAGCATGAAATACTAGATTTGAAGCCAATGCTCCAACACTTGTATTGTCACACCACAAGACATGTACATCAGATATTGGTATACCAAGTTCCTGGAACAAATTCTGAATCTAGGCTATTTCAGTAGAAGCTTGTGCAAGAGCTCTATATTTTGCTTTAGTGAATGATAATGCTACAACATGTTGTTTTTTGGAACTTCACTATATCAAATTTGGACCAAGATACACACAATATCCACTTGTGGATCTGCGATCTGACAAGATACTTGCTCAATCGACATCAACATATCCTTCTAGCTTCAAATTCCCTCTTGATTTAAAGAATAAGCCATGATGTAATGTTCCTTTGATATATCTCAAGACATGCTTGCCAATGATTGATTGTTGGAGCTTTGAGAAATTGACTCAGCTTGTTAACAACAAATGACAAATCTAGTTTGGTCATTGTAAGATATTGCAAGGCTCCAACAAAGCTTTTATATACATATGTTTGTTCAAAAGGCAAGTTATCTTCAAAGTTTAACTTTGACCCCATTACCATAGGTGTTGAACATGGATTACAGTCCTGCATCTTAGTCCTAATCAACAAGTCTTGTGCATACTTACTTTGACTTAACATGATGCCAACTTAAGTCCTTTTTGCCTCAAATCCCAAGAAATAATGTAGAGAACCCAATATCTTGAGTGCAAACTTACAATTTAGGTCTTGCACAACTTGATCAATCAATTTTGTATCATTTCCTATTATCACTATATCATCAACATATATAAGCATATAAACAAATGTAGTACCTTGCTTATAGTAGAACAAACTAGCATCAGAAGTTGAATTTCGGAAACCCCACTCCAATAGAAATCATTTCCATTTGTCAAACTAAGCTTTAGAAGCTTGTTTCAGACCATACAATGCTTTATGAAGTTTGCACACATTATTAGGGTGTTGTTGATCCAAAAAACCTTCAAGTTGTACCATATACACCGTTTTAGCTAAGTCAGCATTCAAGAAAGCATTATTCACATCAATTTGCTTAACATCTCAATTATAAGATACCGTTAAAGACAATATCACTCTAATTGTTGATAGTTTGATAATAGGAGAGAACGTTTCAAAATAATCCAATCTAGGGGTTTGATGGAATCCTTTTGCTACAAGCTTGACCTTTTATCTCTGTAAGGTACCATCAGCATTGAATTTGGCTTTGAACACCCATTTATTTCCATCAAATTCATGTCATTTGTATAGGGAACCAGGGACCAAGTCTGATTATTCAATAGGGTTTTATATTCTTCTGTCATTGTTGCTTTTCATGTAGGATTTGCTAAGACTGCATCAATTGACTTTGGTTTAGCATGAGTACCATATTAGAAGAGGGAAGTAGAGCAACTGCTACTGCTTTAGCTTTTGCTCTCGTTATCATAGAATGTTGATTATGAGCTAATTGTAAATGAGAGACTTCAGTACTAGGAGAAGAAATATCAGCTGACCTTGATTCAATAGCAATAAAAGGACTCAAATCAACTAGTAATTTTATATTTGGGTACTGGTGTCCTGGAGTAATCTGTTGTGGTGATATAGGAGTAGTATTTGTAGTTTTCAGAGAAACTAGAAATTTTGATGAAGAAGCTGATAGTTCATGCACATTTATGGGTTGCTCATGATGCTCTTGTGAGATAGAAGTAGAAGTAGTAATATTGGGAATAATCCAAGGAGTAGAACTAACATTGATTTGAGCTTGAACAAATTTGACAGATTCCAGCGAGAAACCTTATGCAAAGGGAAAGTTTGACTCATCAAATTTAACTCCTTGTATTGTATACACTCTTCCAAAAGTATTCAAGCATAGACTTTATAATGGTAGTTGTATCCCAAAAAGACACATTTTTTTGTATGAAACAAGAATTTGTGCTTCTGGTATGGTCGGATGAATGGATAGCAAAGACATCCAAACGTTTTAAGAGAAGTGTACACTGGTAGCTTGTGATATAAGAGTTGATATGGAGACTGATTTTTCATGATAGCAATGGGTAGCCAATTGATGAGGTATACAACAGTATGAAAAGAAAACCACTAGAATTGAAGTGGCATGGAGGCTTGAACAAGCAAAGTTAATCCTACTTCAGTGACATGTCTATGCTTGCGTTCCACTTTTCCATTTTGTTGATGAGTGTGAGGGCAAGGATGTCTGAAGTGAATTCCTTGATCAACAAAATAGGAAACCAATGGCCTGAACTCTCCTCCCCAATCTAACTGAATTTTTTTTAACTTAGCATCAAACTGTTGTTCCACGAATTTGTGAAACTGGATTACTATTGAAGCAACCTCTTACTTGAATTTGAAGGGATAGATCTAAGAGTATCTGGTAAAATAATCAACAAAGATTAAATAATATTGAAAACCTGTTAAAGAGGTAACAGGTGCAAGACCCCAAACATCTTCATGCAACTGCTCAAACGGTACAGTAGACTTAGTTGTAAAAGGGGGAAAAACATTATTTGGCAAGCTTCACAGAGATGAATTTTATTGATATCACTATGTTTTACATGTAGTTGTTCCGTAATAGAATTCAATACATGATTATGAGGGTGTCCTAGGCACCTATGCCACAACAAAGTAGTATTATTAACAATTGATTTTTCCTTAGAACTTGTGTTATTTCTACATGAAGAGTATAAATGACTTGCGTTTTCAAGGGTTGAAGATGATTGAGCAGATAACTATTGACTTTGAGCTTGTGTATTGAGACCACCATGTAAAGCAAGTGAAGTGTTGGAAGGTATAGCTAGTTGATATAGCCCATTCTGAAGAAATCCTCTAAGTAGAATTTCCTGTGAAACTTTGTCCTTAATAACACAATCATCAACAAAAAATTCCACTAACACATTACTATCTCTAGTTATTTTGGAAATACTAAGAAGATTCTTAGTAACATGGGGAACACACAATATATTTTTAAGATAAAGAGATTTTGTCATAGAAGCAGAAGGAAGAGTTGTCGAACCAGTATGAAAGATATTCAAACATTGTCCATTACCTACTTGAATTGATCTAGTCCAACATAATTTATTTTTAAAGACAAGTTCTGCAGGTCAACAGTAACATGATGCGTAACACCAAAATCTATATGCCAATTTGGATCAGTGGTAGTAAGTGGAAAAGTTGTCATGGAGGGTTGATAGGTGTAGGATCCAGAACACTGATAAGCACTAGAAGTATTGTGATATTCAGGAGCTAGTACTGCTTGTGAAGAACATAAGTAACTGAATTGTGAAGGTTCTTAATAATGACACTGATGAGGAGATGATGTACCAAGAGGAGAATGCATATATGTTGCACTAGTATTGGTCAGACAAGGCTGAAATTTTGTGGACTAATTTGAGAGAGATTGGAAATGTCTCATGTGAGGTGTAGCAAAGAAAGCTTGTGCAGGGGCTGAAGACTGATTGTTCTGAGATGAATTACTAAATCCAAGCACATAATGATATCCATGATTCTGATTTCCTTGAAAAGTAGTATCGAATCGATGGTAACATTGAAGAACCACATATCCTGCCTTTCCACACAACTGACATATCAATTTCGGCTTAAAGAAATTGCGTCCTCTGCCTCTTCCTCTACCAAAATTAGGATTAAAATTCGAAGCAAATGTGTTGAACAAATTTATTCTTCACAAGTATATGAATCGTTATTGTAATATAGTGTGCACATGCAAGGGTCGATCTCACATAGATTTGTAAACACTCAATTAATCCTAATATATTATGCCTTAATTAAACAAACACATAAAACAAATCTAAAGAATAAATTAAACCAAACTAAATAACAAATTAAAAATATAATCTAAAGACAATGGAATTAAATTATATAAACTAACAATGAATTAAAAAAAAAACAATAAAAGAAAACCTAGGTATCCAATTTCACCATCACAATCCAATTCTATGTCAATAATCAAACTATTGTTATCTCAATTCACTTTTTAGTGTTCGTACTCTCGTAATTAAGGTATTACCGTATGACGTTCAAGATTAACCTAGTATTTTCATCATTTAAACTAACTATGGCTAAGTCTAGCCTAAATAACGAAAACCCATTAAGACTAAGAGCACTAGAAATCAATAACCAATCTACATCTGTCAGGGCGTATGGACAAATACAAACCTAATTCATACAATCTATTAATCCATATTACAGGTGATCATGTTATAACGTCAATTAAATATTGAATTAAAAAATAATAAATGAAACTAGAACAATAATGAATTGATAAAACAAATAGAATTGATAAAGACATAAAATTGTCATGCTTTGTTACATCGGATACCTATAAGAATGTCTCTTCTCCTTGCCTCCTATGAGCTTCCAAAATATTGATTAATATTCTAAACCCTAGCTCTCCCAAACTATTGCTAAGGACCTCTATTTATAGTATTAAGGTCGTGAGGGTATTATGGTTAAAAGTTACACTTCAATTAAAAACGCATAATAACAAATCTGCTTGTCTCCAAGCACTAATGTAACTTTCGCCTCAACTTTTAACGCTTTTCTAGGTCAAAATGGATCACAACCAAAACATAAAAGTTTTAGCCCTATCTCTTATCTTTCCAATTCCACTAGAATCAAGTAAATCAGAGTTATGTAACTCAAGTTATGACTATTTTTGTGTAGCATATTCAGGCAGAAAAATCTCGATCACAAAATTCCCGTGTTACACTGCGACACGAAGTTTATGTCCATTTTGCAATCTTTTTACGCCGCGGCTCAGGAATAGTTACGTTGTGGCTCATAAATAGTTTCACTACGGCAAGAAAACTTCATAACTTCTTCGTTTGAGCTCCGATTCTCGAACCGTTTGTTTGTACACGATTCTGATTCCTTACTCTTCAACATGCATGCTTGAAATCCTCATTTTTCAACACCTAAATACCTAAAAATTCACAAAATATACCCATGATTCTTGAAAACAAAAGAGATACATAAATTAAGTAAAATTAATCAATTAAACATAATTCCCACACAAAATACCCTTAAAATCACTAAATATGAGTGAAATTCCCAACACTCATCAAAATGTAGGCCTAACATTCTGTGGAAAGGAAGGTCTTGGAGCAAGGTAGTTTTTTGAAGTAATTGATTTATCAAATTGATGATCAAAGGATGATGGAACAGAGGAAAGTTCTTGTGTAGCATGTTTGGAGGCAAAAAAAAAAGCAAAAGTCTCATGAAAACCAACATATGTAGAATGTTGTTTTTCCAAGCGCATTTCATGTTTATGTAGAAGAAATTTTGCTTCTTGTAAAGAGACATTACCATTACGAGAAGTCAGATTTGCCACTATGGCGTACCCAAACTATTTAACACAATATATAGAAGTAACTCTTCATCACTGATATTCACTCCACTTGCAATCAATGAACTAGAAAATTCTTTCATTTTCATAATATAATAATTGATGCTCATATTGTCTTTTCTAGTGGTCTGAAGAAGATAGCACAAATGCAGTACCCTAGCCTTTGAATCAGTGAGAAAATGCATCTCTAATGTGTGCCAAATATCATAAGAAGTCTCACAAGTTGCAATATGTCTAAACACAGTCTCAAATTTAGACAAGATTATCCAACTAACAAGAAATTGATTAGTTTTTTCCACAAAACAAACTCTTAGTTTGATTGACTAACAACCTTTCTTGAATCTTCTAATTTTTTGAGAAATAAAATGTAAAAGGCATGGTTTTTCACTTGTAACAAAACCTTCTAGCTCGTAAGTTCTTAATGCTGGGAATACCTACAATTTCCAATATGCGTACTTCATCTCTCCCAATTTTACTGTAATTGTTGGAAGTGAAGTTAGGGCTGATGGAATCGAACTTGAAATTTGTATCTTTTTCACTGGCTTTAAAAAGAGGAGATGAGATAGTATAATCGACCATTGACGCTAGTCTTGTGGCTCTGATACCATAACAAATTTAATGAAATGTTGATGGATTGGAAACTTAAGAACAGAGAAAAATGTGTGTAGATTCTGAGTTTTTATTGATTTTTCTTTTCCACTCACAAAATAAATCTTTAGAGAGTTTTTATACTTACAATAAAATGGTAATCCATGTGATTACTCATATCAACACATCTCAACTGTTCAATGTTATGTAAACTGTTGAGATTCTAATTTGTCAAACTTATGAATGTGTTTGTGCACATATGCTATTTTGTGAATGTTTGAATCAGACTTTTAATTGTCTTTCGTCTGATTTTATTTGTGTGCACATTATCGTATGTTGACACATTTTAATCAGACATTTTATTGATTTCAGATCTGATTTCTTTTTGTACAAGTGTCATTTTATTTTATCCGTTTAGGATATTATTTTGTATTATCTGATTGGGATAATTCAGGTTTTGGTTATTTGATTTTTAATGCTTGTTAGGACCACATGACAAGTGTCTTTCATATATGTTGTGGTCTAATAAAGCTGATTAACTTTTTCATATCTGATTTGTGCTTTGTGCAGGTGTATAAAGTTGTTGTCTTTTTTCAGCTTTATTCAGGTTGTGTCTGCTGTCTTGGCAACTCTTTGTCGGGCAAGGAACTTGTGTCTATATCATCTTCTTGAGTGAGAGAACCTGGATATTGCTTTGCATTTTGTGCTCTGAAAATTATTTAGAGAATTTGTTCTCTTCATGGTTTTGTTTGTGTTTGT
Source organism: Toxicodendron radicans (assembly GCA_009867345.2). Lineage (NCBI taxonomy): Eukaryota > Viridiplantae > Streptophyta > Magnoliopsida > Sapindales > Anacardiaceae > Toxicodendron > Toxicodendron radicans. Next base: position 7,968,243 of record WYDK02000041.1, on the reverse strand, counting down.
CATCAATTCATATGCTAAGTGACAACACTTTATTTGATTCATTTATGTGCTATTGATGTTAGCACATTCAGATTGTGTCTTGAGCAAGGAGTCACTATTTATTATCTTTTACCTTGTTCAAGAGAGAGAACGAACCGAGATATTTTGCTTAGGTATTGTGCTCTGTATTTTTCAGAGAGTTTTTATTTGGTTTCGTTCCATTTGTTTTTTATATGTTTCATTTGGATTAAGTTTACATTTATCTTATATTGTCTATGTTTCATTTATGTGCCACGAATGTGAGCACATTTATGTTTTGTTCTTATTGTTGAACATTGGCTGGAACTTGGTTCTTTTGTTAATGACCGAAGTACGATTTCGGCATCTGAAGCTTGAGAGCTGATCAAGAGTGTCTCGGGGTGAAGCTAGCTGTAGAAGAACGAGGTTCAACCAGAGGGTCAAGATTGAAGTGTTGTGACAACAAGGAGTTCTCATAACTAATACTTGTCTTTGACTTTCTAATTGAACCATGAATGTTTTCTATAATGGATTAGTTTCATTTGGACCAAGTCTCATGGATGTAGGCTACGATCGAACCATGTAAAATCGCTTGTGTTCTTTATTTTCTTGCCTGTATGTGTTGTTTACCATTTGCACATAATGAACACAACGAACTCTAATCTTCAAACTTGGTAAATGTTTAACTAAGAAATATTTTCCACTTTGCTTTGTTTAAAATAGGTAACCAAACTTGGACCCGATTTCACCCAAGTCAAACCTTCATAAACAAACACAAATTGACAGTCACTTGACCATAGGATCTGCAAGAATTTCTCCTTTAAAAATTTGAACTCTAGCCACGTGTTGACTTCACTCAGCTACAGTCACTACAAGAAAAACCACATTCCGCGTCTACGTAATTTAGACGCTGACTGTGGGTTTTAGACGTCGAATGTTTTTGGCGTTTAAAAAACGGTAGATGTCAGTTAGTTGCAGTATTGTTGTTGCAGAAAGTATTCTGCGACTAAATATTGTGTTTGACGCCAAAAGATCTAGGGGTATCTTGGTCAAATAACATTTGCGACTAATGAAATAGTTGCTAAAAGTACATTTTGCAACAATATATTTA
>WYDK02000041.1:7948340-7958851 GCA_009867345.2 Toxicodendron radicans | reverse complement strand
GAGTGTGAGTGTTAGTGAGAGTGTGAGTGTTTTATATCTCTTTCCATAATTTATGAAAATGAAGGGTCACTTTCTGTGGTGATGGATGCAGTTATTACTGATATCATCTCTCTTATAAGAGAAGTGAAAGAGACGACTGCGCCAAACCCTAGAAAGAAAGACAAAAAAAGAAAAAGTAGTAGTAGTGAAGAAGGTAGAGCCGTGAGGATACAGCAAAGATAAATGAATGCGTGCTGTGTCAATAATTCAATAATACAATAAGGGTTTTTTAATTATGGCTGGCTGCAGAAAAATTAAAGTAAAAAACTCCACCTTCTCCTTCTTCTTCTTCTTCTTCTTCTTCTCTCTTAATTTCTCTCTCACAAACTTCCATTAATTCATCACCTATAAATCTTTTAATTTCTCTTTCTACACCCTCTGATCAAATCCGTAATAAGAGAAGAAGCATCGATCTAGTACGAGTCTAGCTCTAAGAGAGTAACAGCTCCGAGAATTAAAGTGTAATTGAGGAAGATTTGTTGTTTAATATATGAGACCAAAGAGATGGAGAGAATGAATGTATTTGAAGTGAGGATATATTATTGTATGTTCATAAGAGAAAATATATGTCAAAAGAAGAAAAGAGAGAAATTTCATTAAGATTAAAGATGTAGGTGTTAATGCATTAATTGAGACAAAAATCAATGCATTTGCATTCACACAAAATACTGTAGAGGGATGGACTCCTTCATCTGGCAGAAACAATTAATATTTACACAATTAACTAATTGAGACATCACTGCAACAATTAAAGCAAATCACAAAGAGGGTAGAAACAAGTATATTTATATATGATTGAGATTGACCAAAACAATGTATATATATATATATATATGATGATGAAATTAATGTTATTATCTGGTCCCATTGAGATCTTCCAAACCTGAAATTGGATAAAAAGAGAGGGTTCTGAATTCACAGTAATTAGCCTCTGCAGTCTGCACCTCCCAACACATTGTCTATAACAACAGACAAATGTTCCTTTCAAGGCTGCCTGCCAATAAAAAATTATAATTTATTTAAAATTGTAAATTAATCCAATAAGATTTGACATCTTAATTTACATTAAATTCAATTAACTTTCAACTTTAATACATATATATATGCCAACCAATAAATTGATTTAAAGTAAATTGGATGAGTTATTAAAGTATATTATTATTGTATGTTCAAATCGTATACTATATATATTGTGGACTCTGGAATGCCGAAAATGTTGAAAATTAGATGTATAGAATTGATCAATATATATTATTGTTTGCATGCATGTGCTTAGAATTGATCACTACCAACCTTCAACCTAAAAATTTATGACATTCTTTTCTGCATCCAGAGAGAACATAATTAATCCCTATGGTACATCTTAATTCAACATGGAATTGGTTCTTACTTTTATATGTATCGAAACAAAATGTATGTGTGCATCAGCAAAATAATTCATTAATGGAAATAATATATGAATGTTTCTTAACAACACACATCATCATATAATATATATGTGAAATAAAGAATTAATGTAAATATATATCATGTATGGTTGTTAGAATTTCAATTTGTATGTCTAATATTATTTTTTTTTTATAAATAATAATAAAATTTATAAACAAATTGATGTTAAGCATATGTTAAAGATAAATTTGAAAATTTTGTACATAATTTTTTTTATTTGCAATATAGTTATGAATCAGTCTCCCAAATAATAGAATATAACTAAATAATCTGATGAACATAGAATTTAGATAATTTTAGTTTTGATGAATTGAAATGTTTTTAATATTATATAGTAAAAAAAAATGAAAAGATTGTTTTTGTTTTTATTAAATTAATTGAAAAACACATGAGGATAAAACTAACATTATAAAGCTCCACCTAATATATGTAAAAGTTTTTTTTTTTAATATGAAAAATTAAATAATTTACCCAAAGTGAGATTAACATGTCCAAGTATTAATTATTTAGTTTTTTTTTTTTTTGTATCAAAATATTGTAGTTAATGTAATAGATAACAAAACCAAATCCCTTAAATAAATTTGGATTTTTAGATGTGAGTGTTTGATATGAAAATAGGAATGCAGTTCTCTCGGGTGAGATTTTCATAAAATATTATTAACATATAAAAATAATAATAATAATGAAATACAATAAAAGAAGCCCCCGGCGAGGATCGAACTCGCGACCTTTCGCTTACGAAGCGAACGCACTACCACTATGCTACGGAGGCACGATGGGGAAATTGTTACTAAGTTTATATAATTAGAAGAGAGTTAATATTTTAATTTTTAATTTTTGAAGCCTTTTTATTTCGAATGTGAATGTTTTGTTGAATTCAACATGTCCCAGAATAGTTTTGCGAGATTATTATAATATTTCTTGGCACCTTAGTCTAATATATTTTACAAGAAATTTGATGTCCTCTAAAATATTAAAAATATAATTCCAGTTTACCAAATATTGGAACCCAGTAGTATATTGATTTTGTTAATAGCTTGGAAATGGGAGACAGAATATATATATAAATTGTTGAAGATTACAGAGGCTACCATCTTTGACTTGTTTTTGCCAAATGTTTGAGGAAATTTTGGTGGCTTTGATTTCATGACTTGCGTATGATGTGTTGTGTTGTTTTTCCAGTAGCATGATTTATTTTGCTAAGGACAAGTAGTTTTTGCCTCTTTCATGGCAATGCATGTAGTGATGATGAAAGATGGTGAAAGCAAAGCAAAGCATAGCAGAAGTTGCAGATAGAAAAGGAATCATATACTGTTTCTTATATGTATTATGGTGTCATAATCTGAGAAGTTAATTTCTTTACAATCATGCACAGAACTTTTTAATTCTTACTCATGAATTATTATGCTTTCTTGCAAAAAAAATCACAGTAGGGAAAACCAAAGATTGAGAAAAATGAAACTAAAGGATTCTATTTTGCATGCCTGCATTTACTTCACAAACAGCTTCCTTCGTCTACCTGGCTTGCCTCGCAAACTAGCCGCTTCACCCATCACAATCTCGTCGACTAAATCTTTAAAGAGCGACCGCTCAACATCTAGTACTACCCCAGAAATCTCGCAGTCAAAATTTGTCCAACTGCCTGATCGATGCTTCACATCCTCCCACAATATACTTTTCAAATCATCACCCTCCTCATCCTCTAGTCTGCACTCCGGTTTCTTGCCTTGAAGCTGCTCAATCTCTGAGCATAATTCTTTTAGAAGCTTTTGTGCACTCAATGTCTTGCTTGCTAGCTTTTTGGTCTTTAACCATGGCTCTGGAGAGGTCCCTACTAAAGCTAACTTTCCAACAAGGATCTCATTGACAGAATCAAATATGAGTTTCCGGTGAACTTTCTCTGGGTCTGTCTTTGAATGGGAAACTTTGACAGGGCTGCATTCTCCTTTTGAATAGAATGTGCTTGCATTAGTTTGTTCCAAAACAAAGAATAACTCGGGGTTGATTGGGTGGCCTGACGGGTGGAGCTGAAATGTTGTCAAGTTGGAGCCAAGGTCTCTTAGTAGGAGGCCAGAAGCTAATAGTATCTCAGAGATGTATCTGTGGTCAGGGTTGGTGTTCTCGCAAAGTGATGCAATGTAGTCTGTGCCAACTTCATCATGACTGGAGTTAAGTCTTCTAAGCTTCTGAACTAAATGCTCGATGTTTTGTAATTTCTTGCGACTGATTTCCGTGGTAAGACCAGAACCCATGCCATCAGATAAGAGATTATCTGCTGTATTCCACTGATCTTCATTGAGATGATCACTGGAAATTTGAGCAATATCACCTGTAACGTGAGTAAGTATTAAAGTTACAATTGGTAGAACATAGATGCCTTCATATATTATAGAAATTAGAACAAGGGAAAGGTGCCAATTGGTATGTTTGTCGGGTAAGTTAAGGATCTCAGCTAAGGAATATTCTTAAGGTAGTTAAGTACATGATGCGTAAATACAACAGAGGGGTCGTTTCCAAAACTAAGAAATTTGGCTGCTAAGCATTAAAAGTTCTGGATAAGCAAGAACAGGTTTATTAAACATCTCAAAATTGCAGTGGAACTCAAAAGAATTCTGTTCCACTCAAACTCACCAGTGAGTTATACAATTAAACCAATTTCAAATTCTTAACCACTTTACGTGTAGCGAAGAACTATCAGCTTTATCAAGATGAAGTGTTCTATTCAAACATATAATCTATTTTAGTTTATTTGAGTGGGTTGATTTATCAAAAGAAAATAAAACAGCTTTCAATCTATCTATAATCCTTAATCAGTTTAGAGATGAACCATATCCAAGTGAAATTTGATCGATTAACAGAAACTTTACCTTTGAGGGCATTAGACATACGCTTAATGGGAGATGGATCATCATCTCTTAATGCCGAGGCATCCATAACAGAGACAGGACTGGGATGCTCTGGTGTAACTGTAGCAAGTTCTGCTAAAGATCCATCCTCACTTAATCTTGGAGTTGATTTCTGAAACCATGAGAAACAAAAAAAAAATGTCAAGAAAATATGAATGAGAGATCAGAATAATTCAAAGAAAAGTAAAACAAAAGCACTTACTTTCTGTGATGAGCCGGAAATTGTGTGCTTTGCAGCCTTCATGGATGGACTCTGACTGCCATTGATTTCAGTGCATCGTTCACTACTGGTAACTTCCATATCTATCCTGGAGTCCAAGACAAGATTGATGTCTGATTGCACAGATGAATCATCTCCATGGTGACTTGAAGTTCTGGATTCATTACTTATCTGACTCATTTGGTCATCAGCTTGCTGTAAGCAGTGAGATTTTTGTTTAAGTCTACCACCAGGAGAACCTGATTCTATCAACTGCCTGTTTGATTGTCTTCTAGGTTTACTCACATCAGCTGGAGGCGTCGGCGGGCGAGACCGCTTGTCCAATTCATTCTTCTTCTGCTGCAATCGAGGGCTCACAGAACCTGAGCTCTTGGCTGAATTTGTAATGTTTTCTCTCGGCAACTGTAGAGGCTTTGGTGAAGATTGCATTGCAGATCTTGTATTCTTACCGCTGATTTTCTTATAAGAGGAGCTAACGGTAGAGTCAATGCGACTCCTTCTAGGAGAAGGATCTTTAGCTGCTCGGCTGTTTACTGAAGCCTTTTTGCTGTCTTCAGATCCCTTGCTCTGAAGCTTTTGAAGACTAGAAAGTCTGTCTACTGGAATTACTGATGAAGAAGGAATATTAGATTTCTGAACTAGTTTAGCAGGTTTCATGATCACGATTGGGGATTCAAATGTCCTTGAGGAATTTGAACCCCTGGTTGTGGAAGCAATGACATGATTGCATTGCAGATTCTGGTGGTTTCTTGATTTAAGATTAGGACTAGAAGATTTCAGTTCATAGTCTCTTTGAGTTCCAAAGTTTGAAGCTTGTTCTTCTTTACTGGTCTCTATAAGCCCCTTTGCTTGAATAGCTTCCAGTATCTGCTTGAAAGCTCTGAGATCCTTTCCAGATTGTTTAAATTCAAGATCTTTCAATCTTTTCTCAATCTCAGAATAAACTGAAGGAAAGGAATCTGTTGTCCTTGCCGGAACTTTCACAGGCCTAAAAGCTGTTTTCTGAGAACCCCGACTTCCATCTGGTTGCCTCCATGGTGCTAGTTCAATTGGAAACTTCGAACTAGAAACTGGCTTCATGATCAAATCAGGATTTTTCCATCTTGGTGATGCTGGCTCTTTCATTGAGCTTCTTGGGGAGTTGGAAACTTGGATTGGCTTGTTTTGACCATTTGATTTCAATGATCTTGAGAAAGGATCTCTCTCTTCAACTGGAGGGGTTTTAATCAAACCAAACCGGCTATCACTAGGTGCAGTAGAATCTGGCAGAGCTTCCAAGCCCATTAACTTTGCTACAACGCTCGGAGGCCGTTTCTGAGTTGCCAGAGCTTGTGGAAGATTAATGTCTTTGTTGTTTGAGATTCCACCATTCGGAAAATTTTTAAAAGGGTAATTTGGTTTTGAATTGGAGTTGGAACCCCGTATTGAGCCATCTCTACCATCCAGTGAAAGTCTGGGCATCTCTTTTAGCTTTGGTGTGGATTTAAAGGTGTCTCGGGAGTCCAAAGATAAGCGATTCATCTCTTTCCCATCATAGGAAAACCTAGGAGCATCCTTTGAAATCATAAGCCAAGATCCTTCTTTTGCTTCATACTGTGATCTTGAAAGGTCTCTACCTTCATTATGATACCAAGGCGCTTCTCGAAGTTTGGCAAGTACTCTAAGAGACTCCTTGATGTCAGCTGGCACATTTTGCTTTCCACTGACCCCAACATCATAAGATCCATCTCCTGATTTGGATAGTTGAAATGGCCTCGGGGAGTCCTTATGCTTCAAAGAACGGCCAGCGAATTCATCATTGGCTGCAGTTTTAATTGATAGTCCTCTGACCTCTCTATACATTGAGTCCTTGACTACATCCCGAAGATCCAGCGAATGCCGCCCTAAATGTGGAGATGTACTTCCTTGGTGCATAACTGGGTCCCTGGATGGAGTTTCAGGAAAAATCATTCTGTCAAACGAAGAGGCTTCTTGTTGAGCCGTCTTGCCACAATCCAGAGAGGACAAGGAAGATGAACAAGATGATGAAAAAGAGGCTCTTGATGATTCTGTGGACAGTCTTTGCTTGTCACTCACATTTCGGTTTAGATTTGTTTCCTGCAATTAAAAAGTATATTAGCTTAGACTTGCACATTACTTGCATCTCAACATTGAAGCTATGTGCTCACCGAGAAAATAAAAAGCTCAGTGATAATCAGGGCCATAAAATAAAATAAAAAATGTAATGAAATTGATTGAAAATTTTCTTTTCGAAATCTATATGAAGCAAAAGCCAAGCGATGGATAGAATCTAGAAATAAATAAAAGAAAACATTTGAGAAAGGTTTACCAGAAAAATGCAATTGATCATGGTAACTGTAAAATGCTAAGTCTGTAATCATATTAAAAAGATGCAAGAGTTTGTGGAGAACCAGAGAAAGAAGATAAAAAGTATGAACTAAAGATGGCTCACAGTTGCTGTCTGTCGCTGATATACACTGTTCAAGTCCCCTTCCGAGGTGGCATTCTGGAAGTGGGAAGTACCTGAAAAATTGCAGGGGAATTAGATGTTACATTCTTTAGTGATGCTAATGAATTTTCAATGTTTTAGCACACTAGGAAAATAATCATTCAAGCTGATCCACATACAGGAAAGTTTCCAAATACGAACTCCAGTCACACCCAAACAGAATAGTAAGAATTCTATTTATCATTTGACTGAAGGAACATAAAACATTTGATTAAGGGAACATTAGAAGTAGATGACATTTGTGAAACAAATATTGAGAAAGCAAAAAGAGAAGATGGAATTTTCTGAAGAGAAATTCGTTATAAGGTCAATTTGGGATTGAATTAAACATATGACACAAAACTTCTATATTGAGCTTCCAAACAAGTCCAATAAAAACATATTTCGATTGCTCACTGCTAAGCATTGATAAAATAAATTGATTCTAACTGATTAAAGCTAAAAATAGTAATTAGATCACCTGTAGGAAGCCTCTTGTGGGTCAGGCGCCGGCCGGTTAGGACCTGGTGGCGATCAAAGATTTGGAAAATCCCAGTCATGCATCCTATTTGCTTCTTCAAATCTGGATTGTCATCTGCAAAAGAATGTAGAAGCTTTGCAGCCATCTCCAGCACCTTCCCTCAACTAAAAAATATCCAAACACTCCTACTTGTTTACTATCCTTTCTCTAACCGATAAATTTACAACATTTCAGCTTCTATCTCCATAAATCTGAATCTAAGGTTGCTCTTCAACAGTGTTTTACCCAGTTCAATGTAGAACAGAAAGAGGAAATATCTAAGCAATTCCTTGTTGACCCAACTGAGATAATGGAATTTTAGATACCTCAACAGTACTTATTTCACTCAAAAACCAAAGTCCAATTGAGGAACAGCAATTCCTCAACACTTCAACCTCTTTTTTTATGTTAATTATTCTCCTTCAATAGTGAGCAAAATTCAATGCACAAAATAAGCCTCCAGCAACCTTATGAAATGCAAGAATAAAGGCACTTTCCACATTCATGTAACTCCAAACCATGGATTTCCATTAACAGAAAATCATCAATTAATTCATTTCCTTTTGCATATCCACAAGGCCCTAAAACTTTCCCTTATTTATATCCAGCTACTTACAGCTCAAACAACAAACAAACTTTTAGCCCTATCAATAGCCAACAGATCAAAATGTCCCTTTGCAATCAAAATCACTTTCCCAGAATTTTTCCTCCAATAACAATAAGTCAATAACTACCCTTAAAAGGGTTCTCCTTGAATTATCAAAATCTCAAACTTACAAGGAGAGAAAAAAAAAATATCCCCACAAACCCAAACCAAATTTTAATCAGTATTAGCTAAAAGGTACTTTAATGAGTTTCACAGACAAACCAGAGAATGCCTTGTGTAAAGTAGGAATCATAATAGAGCCAAAAGAAAAAGAGAGTGACCCCAACACAAAACAACCCATTTACAATACACAAACAAAGGGCACAGTTATCAGCAACAACATTACATTACCTCACAGATTGATTACCTATAAGAAACTAAAACCAATGCAGTCAGTGTTTGTTTGCAGATCCAAGAAAGAGATAGATAAATGATAAATGTCTTTGTGTTTGTTGTTTTGGAAAGACAGCTAGAAGAGAAAGTCCAGGAAGCTTTGTTATAATATCATAAATATGTGTTCCAAAGAAAAAAAAAAAAAAAAAAAACAATTTTGTGAATGTAAATTGTAAAAACTGTAAAAGAGTTGGCAAAACCAAAACAAAATTGTTTTTTTATTTGTTATTCTCATATATACTTGAAGGAAGAGTGTTGTTGGATTGTGTTTTGTGGGTCAGATGTCTTCCAAGCTCTGTCTCACACAGGCATGTGGGATGAGTATGTGAGTGGGTCTAAATTGTCTGCATGGTCATGTGCTTTTGTCAGTATAAAAGAGAGAGAGAAAGAAGGATTAATTTATCTACTGGAAAGTCTAAATGTCCTTTTCAGAGGCAATTGTCAGCTGCCCATTTTCCACATTACCCTTATCTAGGTTTTCTTTCTTTCTTTCATTCATTAACCTTAATCTTCAACTACTTCAAAAGAACTTGTACTCAAACCTTTTGCTAAATAATTATCATCTCAACTCTCTTTTATACTCCAACTCTTGTTCATTTATAGGTTGATTACAGAATGATAATATGGAAATGAAAAGGATTTCTACATGAGTGGTTGAGGTTTTGGTTGCAAGTATTTCTCTGTTTTGGATGTCAACTTGCACAAGTGGAAGGTGATTAAATTAAATTATAAAGTAAAGTTTGTATAATTGGGAAACATGCAAGCCTTGTACATTGTTCCATAGGTTTGACCATTTCTGCCATGGATTTTCTCAGAAGTATATCAGCCTGGACTTTCAGGAATAAAATAATGGAATTATTCCCAAATAATCATTTCTTATAAAAGTACTGCCTGGAAACATGAACACTCCATTTCCTCCAATCGAACTGAGAAAATCTTTACTTTGGGAGAATTGACTGGTGAGCAGAATGAGCTTGAGATCATAACTCAAAGACCAAAAAGAATAAGACTACAAATTTGTATTAGGTAGAGAATTTAATAAGAAATTTCATACTACATAAAATTTTAAGGTGATTAGGTGCAAAATGACACAACTCTTTCACAATATTGTGAATTGAAGCTGGCCCTCCATTGGGATCATGTTAAGTGATTCTTCACATGCTACAAGAATAATATAAGTGAACAAAGGGCTATCAACAAAAAGACAAACAAACAGATAAGGGGATTATTTTAAAATGTGTATTAAAAGCATACATATTAATGGTTTATTATTCACCTAATATTTTTCTGTTTTAGAGATTATATTCATTATAGAGCAGTCCCTAAATTAGCATAGAATTAATGGTGAAATGGGTACAAAGTGTGAAGTTCCTATCCGATAATGAGAAGATTGAGAGACCACAATAAAATGAAACTAAAATGGGTGCAAATTGTCAATTCTCAAACTTAGTTGGTGAATAACACAATAAAATTGCTGATAAAAAACAAAACCAACCATACGTGGAGACCATTATGTCCAAAATCAAGAACTCCTAAACCCCTTTTTCCCATCTTTTCAATTAATTATTTAATTATTCAGGAATGATTAAAAAAGAATCAACCCAGGGTATTTTGGTAAATTCACAAGCTCAATAACGAGTTTAATAAATGGCTGCTGTCCTTGCAATATGTAGGTTGTATTTTCAGGGGTACCAAATAAATAATAGACTGGGAATTCTTTGTCAGATTCCTTAGCGACATGGTTGCCCACCACCACTCTTATGTTTTGTCAAACTCTTGCTTCCATTTCACCATTTTTTTTTTTTTTTCTGATGGTAATCGAGATCGTTCAAGTCAGTTTACGTTTATCT
>WYDK02000041.1:7905760-7917285 GCA_009867345.2 Toxicodendron radicans | reverse complement strand
TAATAAATTGTTTGTTAAAAAAAATCAAATAATTATATTAGTAACCGTAAATAAAAATTATATTGAATATAAAAAAAATATAACTAATTGTAAATAATACAATAAAATTAACAATAACAACAACACGATCACTAGCAAAAGATCCTTGAGTATGACAAGTAGAGATCCGGAAAAGAAAACAATTTTATGATGAATGTCGAGGCCTGTGTAACATATAGTTTCTTTAAAACAGATTCGTTTCCTTCACTCGGATGCACAAAAATTTGAGCAGTATCTGTTTCTCAGGATATAACGACATATGAATAGCAAGAGAAATACCATTTTTCTATTCCGACGAACTGAATCAAGCCTCAACTTCAACAAAGAAAAACCTAAAAAAACTAGAGAGAAAATACAAAATTGAAAGAGCTCTCAAATTGTTTGTGTGTTGAAATGAGAGAAATAAACAATTTTTTATACCACTCAAGGTGGGACAAACATTGAATTCCACCACTTTTTCATTTTCCAACTTTATAACCTCCTCCATTAATCTTCCAACCTTCCATCTTTCAAACTCATAACATACACCTCCACTTTCCATTCCATTTAACACATTTCATTCAATTTAATTAAAAAATTATAACATTATTAATATATAATAAACAATTAAAGTAGAGGTTAGTGGGTTGTTCTTGCTTCCTATTCAGATTGAAAGCGAAATGGAAAAACCCTAGAAGGAGCATTAGAACAAACCATCATTCTCCACCATAATCCTAGACCCCATATTTAAAAATTAAAAATTAAAAATCTGAAAATTGTACTACTAGGAATGATGTTCATGTTCAAACCAAACCACATTCTTCTTCTTTAAAATTCTTTTAGGTGGCATGCGAAGCAGTGTGGGTGGTGGATGATTTGGTAAGACCATCATAATATTCTCTTGTTTGATGCTTCTCCAACATTAGTTTAAATATATATATGTTAATTAAGTAAAGGAAAGAGAAAAGTTATTATGCTCTTAATTAATAACTAATCAACCAGTACCAAAACACCATTTATAATTAAGTGGTCATAATAAATTAATATATCATGACACTCTAAGTGAAGGTGATGATCAATTAAGCTAGCATTTCAATAAAGTCATTGTGCTGCTGGGTATACAAAGACCAACCCTCTTTGCAGGGTGCAGAAAAAAACTTGATCAATTTATCAAAAAAAAAATTTCTTGTTTGGCGGCTTCAAGGGTTTCATTCTTTAGGCTCTCCATTATTAAAATAATGGATCGATCTCATGCTTTGTAAATTTCTTCCATTTTTTTTTTTTATAATATTCTTCCTTACATGTGTAGGTCCATATGTAATTTGGTTATTTTGCTTTAATTGCAAGTGTAATATGGGATCCACATGCCCTAGTTCATACCTAATTATGCATCCACAATTAATTAATTTATATTAATTCTTCTCTACCATTATGTGTGATTCCAATGATGACACTATCACAGTCACAGTATTAATTGTTAATTATATATCTTGTAAGATTGATCGACGTTTAATGTATTATTGATGTGTCTGTTTTCTCCTTTATGGTGCAAATAGTGAGCTGATAGAGAGAGCAATGTTTTTCAAAGAAATAATACAATCCCAGGTCCCAAAATTATCGAAATTAAGTGGGGAGTTTATATTAAAATGGAAACCCTAGATATACATATCTAGTTTGTGGTGTTGAAATCTTTGACATGGGAGCTGCCACTTCACTCACAAGCATATATATAAGATTATTAAGTTAGATATGGCAGATTATGATGATGAATACAAAATTTAGAAATTAAAGAGAAGGTTGATTTCTCAATCGATATAGATATCAGTCCGCAATGGGGAGCTTGCAATTGCTAGGTCAAATAATATGGCAAATAATGGTTTTCTAAAACGAGGTTACCTTCCAAACATTGTTCGATTGTCGTCCTTGGGACGGCATTTCCTAATTTAACAAGAGAATCTGACTAAATTAAAGTGAGATATATATGTTTGATATCCAGTCGAATGTTTTCACTTAAAGGTTTAGTTATCATGTCATTTCATTCAAAGAACACATGCGCTGTGATTTTCCAACAAGTTCACATTAATTAGGTTATGTTAGAATTGAGAGGGTAAGCGAAGCAATTGAAGACAGGCGCAGGCGGAGTATACCCAATAAATATTTTTGAGAAGACAAGAGAGACAACTGAAATGTCAAAGTATGTTTGAAAGATATCTTTAGATTAATTCAATTGTATTGTATTGAATTGAATTATTTTGAATGTGAATACATATCACCTATTTATACAAAAAGTTTAACTATACAATAAGGAAACAAGATAATGTAATTACACTCAACTAGAAAATTGATTGATTGAGTGATTTTGGGTGATAAGCATAATCTTAGTGATTAGTCACAATCATGACAGTCATATTTCATCTGCAAGATTTTAATTAAGATAATGTGTACGATATTATCCCCACTCAAAGTAGAGCATGCACCTCTGAACTACGCTATTATTCTGAAAACTATTCTTATAACATTACTATGCATATATAATTAGAAATTGATATATATATATCGTGTGCATTAAAGATATCCTTGAAAGATAGCAAAGTTATCATTCGATATAGATTGATTGATAGATAAATAGTAACAACTATAATAATATCAAACGCACAATTTTTAGAAAGTAATCTTAGTGTTATAGTGGGATCGTAGTAGTGCCACCAAACTAAAAGTAAAAATAGTGTCTTGATAAAATTTGCATTTTCATTGCGTGAAGACATGTAAATGTGGAACATCCAAATTTTGGAACCATGTTAAAGGTAGGTCGGTGGGTAGGTAGGTAGGCTACAATTATGAATGAATTTAACTTCTAAAGATGTTGATGCAATAAAATGCAGTCTGATGGTACTCACGGGGCTTTACCAAATGATAAATTCTTGGTTCGAGTCACCATGGAGGAGGTGACCCATCATGAGCCAAAAAGTTATCTTAACAGCTAACAATTCCTATCGGCCCAAAGGTCAGGGTGTTGATGACATTCCTACAATTCTGAATGAATTTAACTTCTAAAGACCACCACTCATACATTTCTATATAATTGGACATGGATTAATTTTGCCGACTTGATGCATGTCCTTGAAAGATAATGAAGTTTGAAAGATAACACCAAGCAACCAACATGTTAACATAATTTGAGTGAATAATTTTTATTTAGTAACGTCTTAGAGGCAAACTCTTTAGTAGTACGGATAAATATATGATCATTAACTTGTAATGTATCATGCCAACACATATTGTTTGAAGCTAAAACATAGGTCCCTTGATAATATCAATTACCCCCTACTTTCTAAAAAAATGACAAATAAACCTTCTAAAAATTACAAATACACCTCCAATAGTTTATAAAAATTACAGTTTAGTCTTGATTCCTACCCGGGTACCTAGATCTCAGTTCCGATTTCTAAAGTGGTGGAACCGGAACTGCACAGTGTCGGTTTCACCACTTTTGAAACTAGAATCAACCTTGTGAGAGCTCAGTTCCTGATAGGAACCGGAACCAGAACCGAATCCCGAGTACCTGCCGGTTTTGATTCTAGTCGTTTCTTTTGCACACCTCTAGTTTGAAGATACACTTTAATTAAACAAATACGTAGACATTTATCTTGTAGAAAATTTTGTCCATTTCAAGTGAGAAATATTCAATGGAATATAAGTATGTATACTCATTCAATCCTCATGCATCATTTCAATACATACAACTTATACATATGTCAATTATTGAATAGACATCTATAAGGCAGTCTTTAGACTATGTATGATATCAATTAATTGTCATGTTTCTGCAGTCAAAACTAAGACCTTTCATGATCTAGGCCCAGTATTGTTTCTTTCGAGCCAGAGCCCATCATTCCCATTAAACAAAACCCAATTAAACCCTAGGTAAACCACATAAGTTTTATGAGCCCTCAAACTCTCAGGGGCTGGAGCCCAAACCTCTTTCCTCAAGCTTGTCAAACCCTTTCATTTCAGGGTTTTTCTCCCCAGACTCCGCTCTGTACTTGGCCGTTAACATGCCGCCCTTGCAACTCCGTAGGCTACTCCTTCACCACCTCTCTTCTCCGACGCCCCACCACCGCCTACTTTCTACACAACCCACCTTTTATTCCCGTTTTTCCCCTTCACATTTCCTTAATTTCCTCTCTAAACCATTCTCTTCCGAATCTGAGACTGCATCTGCATCCACCGCAAACACTAAAAAAACCGTAGATGACCCAGATCATGAACTCGCTCAATCTATCTCTAGAGAGCTCCTTGCGAATTCTGACACTGATTTACCCGTTTCTCATAGACTTCACCTTAACTTCTCTCACATCAAGCCAACGCCTTCCCTGGTCCTCTCCACGCTCAATCTTAGCCCTGAAGCTGGCCGTACGGTTCTAGGGTTTAATAAATGGCTTACTCGAAATTTGAACTTTTCCCACTCTGATGAAACGCTGTCATTTTTCACAGATTATTTAGGTCGTAGAAAGGATTTTAAGGCGACCCATGAATTCCTTCTTGAAAATAAGGAGGTTTTAGGGCCTAAAACCCTAGAATCTTGCATTGATAGATTGGTTCGGGCGGGTCGGCCAACGCAGGTTTTAGGGTTTTTTGAGGGAATGGAGAGAGATTATGGGTTTAAACGTGATAAGGATTCACTGAGAGTGGTTGTGGAGAAGTTATGTGTAAATGGGTATGCGAGTTATGCGGAAAATTTGGTGAAAAGTACTGCAAATGAGATATTCCCAGATGATAAGATATGTGATTTGTTGATTAAAGGTTGGTGTGTTGATGGGAAACTTGAGGAGGCAAAAAGATTGGCTGGAGAGATGTATAGAGGAGGTTTTGAGCTTGGCACAATGGCTTTTAATGCGATTCTTGATTGTGTTTGTAACCTTTGTAGAAAAAAAGATGCATTTAGGCTTGATTCTGAGGCTGAGAAAGTGTTGGTTGATATGGACTATTATGGGGTTCCAAGGAATGTGGAGACATTCAATGTGATGATCAGTAACTTGTGTAAGATTAGGAGAACTGAGGATGCAATGAAGTTGTTTAATAGGATGGGAGAGTGGGGTTGTTATCCAAACGAAACTACATTTCTTGTTTTGATCAAGAGTTTGTATCAGGCCGCGAGGGTTGGAGAAGGTGATGAAATGATTGATAGAATGAAAAGTGCCGGTTATAAGATTGATAAGAAGGCTTATTATGAATTCTTGAAGATTTTGTGTGGGATTGAGAGGGTTGAGCATGCAATGAGTGTGTTTGAGAAGATGAAGGAAGATGGGTGCAAACCTGGGATCAAGACTTACGATTTGCTGATGGGAAAATGGTGTGCTCGTAACCGAGTTGATAAGGGGAATATGTTGTTTAATGAGGCATTGAGAAATGGGGTGCCGGTGACACCCAAAGAGTATCGGGTGGAACCACGGTTTTTGAAAAAACCAAAGCCTGTGAAGAAAGAGAAGAAGAGGGAGACATTGCCTGAGAAAATGGCAAGGAAGAGGAGACGTCTTAAGCAAATCAGATTAAGTTTTGTGAAGAAGCCAAAACGCATGACAATGCGATGAGACTTCTAGCAGTCTAAATTTTCTACTGCAATTAAGGGTTTGACAATTGAATTCGAGCTCTTATTTTGAACTTTGATAGTGTGTTTTTGCTATTCTGTGATTTTCATTACTTTTTGACATTAGAATAAAATTTGCTTGATTCTGCTTCTTAGTTTTTTCTAGATTGTTTTGTAATATCGTTCTTGTTGATGGTATAGATAGATGGCAAAAAACAGTGACTATGTAATACAATCTGGCCAACAAAATCTTGATTGCATCAATAATCAAATTAAACTTGGGGTTGCCAAACAAATACCTTGTTCTCAAGAGGGGTTATTTTTAGGCCTGTTTCTTTCCAGCTTTCTAAATTGTCCTATGTTCGTTTTCGAATGTGCTTTTTATTCCGATTGCTAATGTGATTGCCAATGGTTGATAATTTACTCTGTATAATTGCAGCTATGTGATTTAGCAGTAATACCTGGATTGCTTTTTGGTGCCAGTAAAAGCTTCACATGAATCTAGAGTTTGCTTTCCATGAGAAGGAATGGTAAGATGCGAAATTAACTCTGGTTTTCATCAGTGGGACATGGGAGTTTTAACTTAAAAAATTGTCTTTTTGACATAAAGATCTGAAATCTGGTACCTAGTAATTTTTCATTTGATTATTAGTGTCTCTTAAGCATTACTCATATAGAAGCCAATATTATTAGTGTTTTCATTTCATTTTCATTTGACTATCAATGAAGATATCAAATGGGCACCATAAATGAGATACAAACAGAAAATTGGGACTTGGGCGGCAGGATTTCTCTAAGCGTATGTTTCAGTAATTGAACATGTTTCGCTTCAAAGCTTTGCTCAATTTTCAGATGTAGGTATAACAATTCAACTTTTGGGGAAATACCAGCTGGTTTCATATCAGACCAGCCAACCCAGTTCTCTAATCGACTGCATGCAAATTTCGCAGTCCTACATTAGGAAGGGGGGTGGCGACAATGCTAGCAAGAGAAGAAAGAAATGGACTTTGCCTCTTAACATATTGCATGCAATTGGTGAAATCAAAGTGAAATTTTCCCAAAATATTAAGTTCTTCCGGGCTGATGCAAAAACGTGTTAAGTAGATCCAATCTCATCATGTGTTCAGTTTTATACAGAATGTTAGTAAATCAACTCTCTAGTCTAAACTCTTTGAATTGGAAAGGCCATAAGAATTCCAAGTCCTTACAAAGTCTCCTTCCAGAACCGGACTGACCTGTCAGTGCCACAGGTAATGAAGGCAGCCTCTGCCGGTGAATGTTCTATCCAACGAGGTGCACCAATATGGTTTGAAGGCCACCTTGCTACTTTTTCAGCTGTTAAAGCGTCCCAGATAACTATCTGCATCCGCCAAAAATTCATATGTAAAACTAAAATGAATAAAGGACTTTGTTATACTAACTTATTACGCTGAACAAACCTCATTGCTTGGTTCATCAATGGCTAGTACAAACTCTTCAGTATCATTGAAAACAGCCTGCAGATACATATTGAAGCACCCAGAAAAATGGAACTGTAAGAATACTAGAACAGAAATTGGAACTTTTATCAGAAAGAAAATATATGGAATGCCCAGATCCTTTGCAGAAATATATGTGAATGTAAATCACACAACAAAACAACCCCAACCAACTTGAATTATGGATTTGTTCAGTTGAATTAGGAAACAAACAGCATAGACTAATAAAAAAAATCTGACTACAAGTACAGTAGCTGTGGACTATAGGTTTTGCTGCCCCAAAAGGTGCCCCAATACACCAGTTTAAGTTTAGCTTCGACTAAAATTATAAAATCTTCTTAACATAAATACCCAGATAACCCAAATTGGATTTCATTTCTTCTGGTTTGCAGATGTATAGCAAACTGCAAATGGGGGTTTAGTACTACCTTTGGGACTATGAGAATACATTTCAAATTCTAAAGGCCATGGTCTCAAAATTTCCCGGGATACTACCTTTGTCTGCAATTAAAGAACAAAGTACTGGGAGAAAAGCCAAACGATACCTTTGTCTGCAATTAAATAACTAAGTACTGGCAGAAAAGCCAAACAATTTGCTCACCTAGGGAAGGAGTGGGAAGAAAACGGAAAAATAAAGATGTTTAGGGAGTAGCAATTACTAACCTAGTAAAAACAAGATAAACCAAAAAGGAAGAGAAGCAGCAGGCAATCCACATACCTGGCATCGCAGTTGTGTATGTGAAGCTCCAAGATATTGTTTGATCAATCTTCCAGTGCCAACTTCCCAGAGCTTTACAGTGGAATCCTTCCCACAAGAAAGAACAAACCTAGAAAGTCACAACTTAAGTCATGATGCGGAACTTAAACATCTAAGAAAGAAACTTTTTATTGTTCCATAAGATTCTATGTTTCGTCATGCTCTGCTATAAACTTCTATTACATATTCTGCTTGGCTACTTTTGCAATTGAACTCTAGAAATGCTTGCTGACATTAAATAATAAGATTAGTCATAAATAACTGACAACTAATAAGTGCAGTCACACAAATGGACTACAAAATTTAAAGTCATCAGTTATTATTAATGCTTTACTTAGTTACAGCATTGGTCAAGACAAGCCTCTTCATCACACTTATGAAATATCTAGAGCCCACATATTCCACATTATCAAATTCCCAGATAATTCCATTCTTCTCATTACAATAAAAAATTTAACCCAGATGTAACAGCTTGTTTGCACTGACATGATTTTCCATAAGTCAACTAATCACCAATACTTCCGTGGCCATGTATATATCGAGCTATTCATACCTTTGATCCTTTGTAAAGTTTGCACTGGTGGCCTCCGCTGTTCCATGAGCACCAACTATGGAGCGCACACAATTGGCACTTACCCCATCCCATAACCGAATAGCACCATCTTTAGATGCTGTGACATACATGCCACCAGTGGATGAATACCTCACCTGCATAACCCAAAAGATCAAACTGATTAGCTTCACGTTCTCAAGCTAATTGTTACTGCAGACCAATATATCCTTCCACTGAGAAGAATATAGTATGTTGGTGATACCTGATTTATGGCTCCATTAGCACCGATCTCTGGTACATTTGCAGATAGATAACACTGAAAGGTATTAACATCATACAAGTGTGCAATTTGATGATCAGTTCCTGTGTTGAGTTTTTTCAATTCAACCTTGTGAGTGGCCATATGCCAGTAAGAATTAGGGGCAATGCATGATATAACTTCTAGGAACAGCAGTTAACATAATTTACATTTCTCCTTTCATGAAGAAAGTTAAAAATAATTACAATTATTATTATGATACATCATTGACATACCCTTGGAGAGGGAACTGAAGAAAATATTTTGTATAATTTTATTCAAACAGAATAAAAAGTTCAGCATAAGTCAGCTTCATAGCATTATAAAACAAGGTGACCCTTAAAAAACCATAAGAGATTGTGATATAATGGTTTGGAAGTAGTGCAAAGTTTAAACGAATTATCATGATAATCTGTATATAGTTCCCATAATATTCAGATGAAAAAGCAAATATGGAGAAAAAAAATACAAATTAAAGAGGTCAAGAAAGAATTGAAAATAGTGAGAAGAAAATAGTTACCTGCAAGGAGATAATCCCCAGAAGGATGAAAAGACACAGAACGAACGTTGTGTGTATCCTGTGTCATTACAAGCACAAATTACTACAGTAGGTTAACATATGTCTGAGTGATAAAATATACTGCCAAAGTTCAATTCAATAACCATGCTTCTATATAGAGATGATAAGAAAAACCTGGATAACTCTGTATGCTCTCTTTGCAGTAGCTTTGGAAAAATCAAAGAACCTGAAATGTGTTAACAAGCGCCACAAAAATAATTAGAGTTCAATTCATTTCTTCAACACCAAATTGGCAATGTTAACTGGCTTCACAAATAGATTAGAGAAGAAATAAGGAAAATTAATATGTACAGTGCTTGGCCTTAAGAAGAAACAGATTCTATCGATGAACTAATAAAAAGAATATAGTACAGATTCAGGGGAAAATGAATTAACAAAAGCACCTCCTATTTGATTGCACTAGAATAAACATACTTTATCGTGTGATCTTTGCCTCCAGATATCAGAACAGTGTTTTGAGGATGAAAATCCAAATCATTAATTGGCTGCATTTTATCAATAAAGAGTTAGGCAATTAGAGGCAGATTCTTAAGACATCTAGATCAGCTATTATGAGGGGAAAAATAGAAAACCAAAAGATAAAAATACAATGGCCAAAGCCAAACTAAAAATTAAAAATTTTCATATCAAAGAGATACATGAAATTTAATAAGATATCATCTGTTTCTGCAGAGATCATGTGAAAATAGTAGAAGCATCCAACAACGGCAAATTAGCTAATAAACATACAAATGCATTGCTTTTGTTGTAGCATTTTGCTGGTGGCAAATATGTAATAAAGAAACAAATGTCAGGCATATTTTACCCGTGTTACATGGACTCTTTGCCCGTGTCAGATAACATAATACTGGATGCTGTTATAGATGCAGACACCCACATTTCAGGTACAATGTCACAGCCAACACTAGTACAGGAGTACATGCAACTTAGTTCAAGATAGTATGTCATTTTAGTTGTCAATAGGACGACATTGTGTTTGAACAGTAAGAATAAACAGAGGAATGACCAAGACCACATGCGAAGAAGCAAGTGAAAGAAGATGAAAATTTGGGGATTAATAGGCAAGAGAATTAGATCTCATAGATTGTTCTATGTGTATAAATACATGATTTCTCATGATTTAAGTTTAGCAGTAGTTGGCACCATGCAACAGCCAAAAACTAAGGTGGATCTACCTGCATATGGTCGTAAAATGTCCGTATGACAGGTCGCACAGGACCTTCCCTTGAATCCGGCAGCATCATTTGCTTGATTTTTGCTATCTGCAAGAGGATAGGGAACTAGAAGTTAGATACTGACCGTATTAAGGAAAAAACAGAGCACATAATTAATAGTATTAAAACCTCAAAGAGCTTAATTGATGTGTCTGCACTTCCAGTTGCAACAAACCTCCCATCAGGACTAAATCTTGCACATCTGGCAATATTCTAGAAAATTTCACCGATCTGTCCATATCAGATTCTAAGAAAAGTGATACAAATTTTATAAGCCATACTAAATTACAAAAGAAAACATGTATTAGAAATACTTCTTCCAGCACAAGCATACCTTGTGCTCTGAAAGATGCCGTGTCTCGTGCTTAGGAAAATTTTTTGACGAGCCTTTTGTATCCTGCACAGCACTGATTTCATGGAAGAAATGGAGTATAAGGGCTTTTTCTCCTTGTCCTAAACTTAAAACTACAAATCTATCAGTCCTGCAATACAAGTGCTTCACATCTCTTATGCCCTATCTAAAGGCACACTAAACAACAGAAATAAGGTGTCTCTTTGTTATTTCTTAAAAAAAATTAAACTAAAAAAAGACTATTCATATATAACTATCTGAGGAATATGGGTATCAAATGTGGGAGTAACATAATAAGAAGAAGTACCGAGACCAGACAATACATGAGCACAAAAACTATGAAATGATAATATGCCTTAGATACAAGATAGATGAAGCGAAATCCTGAAGATAAATTTCACTGAAACAAACAGATAGCACTCATAATCAATAGGTTTTTAACAAATGTAACAAGAATAATGTTGGAACCCATACTTTAATTATTTTTCAAAACTTTCCACAGAAACACAGTTGTACAAGCCAATTTTCAAAATGTTTCATTAACACTACTCTGAGAAGGAAAAGATAGGGACAAGAAAATTAACCAAAAAAAAAAAAAAAAGAGATAAAGGAAGAAATTGTTTCCTACATTCAGTTTGTCAAAGAAATTCTAAGAAATAACAGAAGAGAGAAAAAGCATGAAGGTATA
>WYDK02000041.1:7883818-7894715 GCA_009867345.2 Toxicodendron radicans | reverse complement strand
TTGGTGAAAAGAATGCTTCAAGAACTGTTGCTAATTGGCTACTCAAAACCAGAAAGATTTTCAATAAGGATTTGGGAAGTCTCATTTTTGAGGAATATCCTGAGCATTAAAGAAGTAGAAATCACATTTGTTGATTTGAATTTTGAACTCTCCAAGATGATTATAATCATTGGTTAGCTTAATTTGCTCCGTCTTTTTAGTTAAATAATTTGAATGATTATAGGTAAGAATACAATTATGAAAAATCAACTTCAACACAATGATAGCTTGGCTTTTACAGCAAATTTACACCAGGTTGTGAGAGATAAATCTTCTAATCATCATGAAATACTTTCTTTTTCAAAACAAATATATCTTTTGAGATTTGTGATTTAATTGCTAAAATCATTAATTTATTTACATGTCAATGCCACGTATGGTAACACATCATTTGGGATATGTTTTAGAATAAATAATATTATTCATAATATAAATAAGTTTACTGCTGGAACTAAAAAATCATATTTAAGAGAACAAGGTAGAGCTGGAATAACAGGGAGCCACAGAAAAATAAATAGATATAGTAATATTGATGTATTTTATAAGTAAATTTTCAAAAATTTACTTACAAGGGGTGGTCATGGCGCTCCAGCCACATCTTTCGTCTGAAATAATGATAAGTTTACAACTGAGTCATACAAACATGCATGCAAACAGACAAAAAAATAGGATAAAATAGTTATTTTACATTAATTTTGTATAATTTTTGTCTGTTTGTATGACTAAATTGTAAGTATAACATTACTTGTCTGGTCTATCATTGAATAAGCGTGCGTGCATATTTTACTAAATATTTATCTTTGTAGTGTTATAGACAGACTTGAACCCTTTTGTTTTCAGAATTGCATCAAAGAGGAACATACCTATTCCTGAAGATTTCATCTCTATTCAGTTAGTCACCAAAATCCTAGCAATAATAACAAAAGCAAAAAGCCAGCAAGTGCAGATGATGGTATTGGGATTCTGTGAGCAGAGTTTGGTAAGTATGGATAATCTTCAGGAAGAGGCATCATGCATTCATCCCCATTAAAGTAGACTTTCCGAGGAAATGCCCAACCCTGCTTAAATGTGAACGTGTTTATATCCTTTTCCATAATCAACTCTGACTGAGCATTTCCATCTGCTCCAGCTTGCATCAGGACATCATTATAGAACTTTAGTCCATAAAACATTCCAGTGTCATCTGCATAATCAAAATGTACAAAGTTTAGTACCAGTTTCATTGTCTCAATCAGTTTTGCTTTCTAAAATTCCTGAAAACCTTCTGTGTGACTTACTTGTTGACCTGTATGGGATGAGTGGCTTGTAGGCAAAGCTGAAAACTTCAGTGACATTGTTGAGATTCGGATGCTGAACGACGAGTGTCCATTGTGTGTAATTAGTTGCATAGTTGAAATTGGTGATGGAAATCTTTACACGCCAATAATCCTGGTAGTTGAGCTTCACATGCCAATGGACCCTGACTGGACACATATGTTGTGTGCATTGTAGCAATGGCGTGTTACTTGGTGTGTTCATTCCCACAACACTCCTAATCTCTGAACCACTCCTGCAATCAATCAGAAGACATGAATTACATTTTTGTTTACTTCTAAACTGAATTCAGCATCAGAACATGGCTTACTGGACACAATTGTTTCTGTTTTGGCAGCCGCAAGAACAGTTTTTACAAGGGGTGATGGTAGAGTTGTAAAAAGATGACATGGAGACGCAACAGGTTGGGTTCCGAGAAGCCAGAATCTGTGAGTAAGTACATGTCACATTCCATGTCACTGCAAATATCAAATTGAAGGGTTAAAGTAAAAGAGAAGAACTTGATTGTTACGTGGGAATATAGTAGGAACTAACTAAACTTACTCATCGCTTGAGTTCTTCGACGCCTATCAGACGAGTAGAAAACAGTTGGTGGCACTATGTTTGCCTGGCTGCAAGTGTAGCCTCTTCCTGGAGCAAGCAAGGTGAAATTCTTTGGAAGTCTCGCTGTTTTATTTGTAGTACCTGAGAGTCCAACACTGAGCTGAAAGGAAGAAACTGCAGCTGAAGGGTCTTGTCCCCACGACGCAACAACACCGCCTTTGCAGCAATTGGCAATCTGTTGATTGAAAGGGACTCCAGGAAGCAAGTCAACTACTGTGGGATTTCTCTTGCAACAGTGAGGGATGCTTCCTTTGAACTTGGAACAGTCTCCTTGTTCTGTAGCTTGAGCCCCAACCATTGACCAAATCACTTCTTTTTTCGCCCATGTCCATCCCAATGTCCATCCAGGGCTCATAATGTGCCGATACATTTGGAAATTGGTCATCGTCACCACTGCCTGAAAAAAATTATCATTTCAAGTCAATATTGAAAACAAAAAACTTCAATCCTGTCAAGTTTTTTCAAATGATGCTTACCACATAACCATCTGGAGTCCAAGACATCACATCCCATTTGATGGTTATGTTCCCATTTGGATCCAGTGTATCGTATGCCGCTAAATTACAATACAGAAGAAGCACAAAAATTTAAGTAAATAAACTGAACTTAAACAGGATGAATATTTTTTCCATTTGGAACTTGATGAATGAATTAGAAGCTCACCAGCATGAGAAAATATCATAACAACAAAAACTGACACAATAGGAGATGCATATTTGTTATAAACCATGCTTCAAGTTCTCTGGAATTGGAAAACCTCTCTGCAGTAGATACAAAGAATGCAGAATGTTAAAGATTTATTCAATCAAAGAGTTGAACCAGGAAGAATTTATGTATGGAGAAGGTTCACCGACTGGGTTTGTTGGGTACTTCATATCATTGTCATCCTGTCATTTTCTCATCAATTTATATTTTAGTTTCTATATGTTTTTGTGTCAGTTCAGGCCTGTAAAGCAAATCATATTCGTGAATCACAAAATCTCAACTCTCAACAACAACTACCCAGAATAAAACTTACCCAGATGACACATTTTTTTTTTTTTTTCTGAATACAATAAAAATCACCTAGATATCATGATTTAATTGAAACCAATTGTGCATTATAAAAGTTTCCACAACACAAAATAACTGTTGAAAGCAGAAGTAAACCAGATCCTACCTTTCATCCTACATATCTTATACTAATATCTCTGTTGTTTAGTTATATCTTTTATTTGGTATAAGGAGTTGACTTTGGCACAATTAGAGCTTTTAGAGATGGAAGAACTAGTCAACTCCAGTTAGGATGATCATGACTTATTAACTTCTTCAAATAACAAATACAAAAGAAGAATTTTCATTCAAACTTGAATGGATTTCTCAACAGAAAGTTTGACTAATGCTGCAGTCTCTCTCCAAATTTTGCCTCCTTGCAGTAAACCGTGTGCCACCGACACTGCATTTTGATTGATGACTTTGAAAATTTTTATTAAACTTCTAGCAGAAATTTGATTGAATTTTATTTTTACAAGATAAGTTGATGCGGTCTGTCACTTATAAGAAACAGGCAGCATTAAAATCATGTTGTTATTAGCATAATATTATTGATATAACAATAGATAATAGTTCATATGAAAAGGAAATTTGAACATTTTGAGGCTTGAAAATTAGAATAACTCATTACACAGCAATGAAAATTAAACTGTTTTTAATCTCTGGTTGTGCTGTATTGGGACAAGAGATAACTGTCCTTAAACAAATAGCTTCTGAAATTCTTTCTCTGGCTCCATTTTTGTCCAGACTCAAAGAGTTCTATAAATTGCAAAGCCTTCCCTAAGCTGGGGAAACATTTAGGAAAATTCATTGAGATAAGGGAAATTATATTTGGCTGCTCCCTATTATTTCAGTGGACAGCGAGCACATCATAAAAATTGTAAAATTATTCCATTTTCTTATTGAACCCCATCTAACAAGTCACATATCCTACAGAAATTGTCATAAGAACCAGGAAGACACTCATCTTTTCCCCTGTTTAAATCATTAGTAACATAGAAAGCAAAACATTTATTGAACAGCCATCGGAGATTAAGCAATTGAGTTTGCATGTGTAGACTTTGGCAACTGTGGATAGTCTGCAGGAGATGGCATTAAGCATTCATCCCCATTGAAGTAGAGTCTCCGGGGAAATGCCCAACCATGCTTAAATGTGAATGTTTTTATGTCCTTTCTGAGAATCAAGTCTGAATGAACTTCCCCATCTGCTCCAGCTTCCTTTAGCACATCATTATACGATTTTATACCATAAAACATGCCAGTGTCAACTGCATATTCAAAATGTCAAACAGTTAGCCTCGCATTCAACATCAGAAAATATTGCAGCATTCATGTAATAATCTGTCGCATGTATGGACTTACTTGTCGACTTGTTAGGGAGCAGAACTGGCTTGTAGACAAAGCTGAATACTTTAGTGAAATTGTTGAGATTTGGATGTTGAGCAGCAAGCGTCCACTGTGTGTAATTGAATCCGTAGTTGAAATTTGTGATCGAAATCTTCACACGCCAGTACTTCTTGTAGTTGTTCTTTACATGCCAATGCACCTTGATGGGGCACATATGTTTTGTGCACTGCAGCAATGGTGCATTACTTGTTGATTTTTTATTTCTCACAACACTCCTGCATTATCCTCGATTATATAAATGGCGAAAAGAAACTGAAGTAGAAGAATTTCAAGTGAATACAGGATCAGAAAACGGACTCACTTGACACAATTTTTATTCTTCTGGCAACCACAAGAACAGGTTGGACAAGGAGTGGCCTTAGAATTGTAATAGGATGAGACTGAGACACAACAGGTTGGCTTATGAGGAGTCAGAAACCTTGTGTTAGTACATGTCACAGTCCATGTCACTACAAACAGCACATTGAAGGGTTAAAAAGATAACAAAACTGACATTTAAAACGAGAATAAGGCAACATTATATAATTGGTTCAATTATTTGCTATCTTGTTTCCATTGAGCTTTTGTAGTGTTTAACATTTAGACAAACAAATAGATTTATGCCAAAAGACAAACTTATAAAGTATAGCAACATCTAAACTTACTCGTTGCTTGAGTAACTCGATGCCGATCAGCTGAGAGAAATTTTGAGGGTTGTACAATTTTTGCTGGGCCACATATGTAGTCTTTTCCAGGAGCAAGCAAAGTGAAATTCTTTGGCAGTCTCACTGTTCTATTTTTATTACCAGCAATTCCAACAATTAGCTGAAACGAAGAAACTGCAGCAGAAGGGTCTTGTCCCCATGATGCCACAATGCCGCCTTTGCAGCAATCGGCTATTTGTTGGTTGTAAGGAACTCCAGGATACAAATCAACTACTTCGGGATTTCTCTTACAACTGTGAGGGATGTTTCCTTTGAACTTGGAACAGTCTCCTTGTTCAGTAGTCTGTGCCCCAATCATTGCCCAAATGACTTCTTTCTTAGCCCATGTCCATCTTAATGTCCAGCCAGGGCTCATAATAGGCCGATACATTTGGAAGTTGGTCATTGTTACCACTCCCTGAACAGAAAGCAAGTTCTATTTGGATCTTTCATTCTAATGTTGCTTCATATGTCAAATGCAAAGTGACTTGTTTCGAAAAATTAGAAACAACACAAAAGTTATCAAATTGAAATGATACTTACCACATAACCATCTGGAGTCCAAGACATCACATCCCATTTGATGGTTATGTTCCCAGTTGGATCCAGAGGGTCGAACGCCACTAAATTACAATAGAGAAACAGCAGGAAATCGAAAATGTTAAGTAAATATGCATAAATAGGATCAATCTTTCAACAAGAAGTTTCATGAATTAGAACTTACCGGCATTAGAAAATATCAAAATAACAATAGCTGACACAATGGTGAATGAACATCTGTTGAAATCCATGCTTCAAGTTCACAAGAAATTACTAGGACCTTTCAGCAAGAAATTAATACATTATTCTAGAACACTTCAAACTCTTACTAAATTTCCAGTGACTAAAATTTACATTAAAACAATTCACAATCAACGCTTAATCCAAGAATCCACACATTGCTACCACAAATCACTAATAAAACATAAAACCAAACGCATATATGTAATGTTGACTTGGGGTGGCTACTGGCTACTACTTACCAAACTCCAAAATATCCGATGGTTGCTTCAAGGAAGGAGAATGGGTTTCATTCCACAATGCTGCTCAAATATTTGTGTGGTTTTGCTTTCTTCAAGTCTCCAATTCTTGGAAGAGTAGTTTGACTGAGAATTATTTAATAGCAATTTAATACTTCTGTTTGAACAACAAGGTTATGGGCCAACTCTTTGGTCCTTCTTGTACAAAAATTAGGGACATTTGGATGAAATATCATCAGTGTAATGAAAGGGTTGAAATCTCAGTCAATAGATAAAGTAACCCAGTCAACCTACCCAACCCAACTTGGCAACGTATCTTCTCTCTCTCGCTCCTTCCTCCCTATCCCACCTCCATTTTCTGACTCAATTTTATTATAAGTAAACCACATTATTTCATATATATATATATAGCTGTATATTGAAGATGAAGATGCAAATGGGCAGAGTTGAGCAGGAAAAGATAAGAATCAGGAGGAGGCATCATGTATTTCATTACAATTAAAATAAACTTGCGAAGGAAAATTGCACAGCCTTCCTTAAGCGGGGGAAACTTTTCGTAAATTCATAAGATAATTAGATAAATGGAACACATCATTAAAATTATTTCATTTTCTTTTGGACCCCATTCATATTTAATAAGTCACATGCCTTATACATATCATTGTTACGGGGGTAAAAATATCTGATCCGGAGGGACCCCCATATTGCAAGTTGATCTCAGCCAAACCCCCTAAGTTGCCAAAGTTGACTATCAACCCCTTAAGTGGCCAAGTTGCATCTCCCATCTCAAGTTCTTTACCACACAAATTAAATATCTACTCACTTGGCTAGCATTCATCCATATGACACCACCTCAACCACAAAACTCATCCCAAAACACTATAAAATGAACAATTATCTCCTTTATTCAGGATCCCGGTCTAGATCAACATCTTGATCTCTCTCTCTTTATCTAAGAGAGCTCTGCCTCCGATCAAAGAAAGGTCCCAGCGACCTCACTTTTATTTGAGCTCCGGCTCCCTTTGTAACCCCGATCAATATACAAAAGTGGATGTAGGATTTGTCAAGGGCATCCGAACCACTATAAAAATATCATGTGTCATTTATTTATTTTATGTCTAAATTATTATTGTTATTCGCGATCTAACGATCCCACGATCTAACGATCAAACCCAAACTCAAACCTAAATGCTTGTGATCTCACGATCCCACGATTAGACCCAAATCAGACCTAAACACCAAACACGTCCAATCCGAAACTAAACCTTAATGGGTGGGTTCGTTGCGACCTGCACGTGTTTGAATACGCCTTGGTCGTAACTAGTTTGTTAGCGGTGCAATTTTACCCGTCAACAATCATAAAAACCAGAACCATACTCTTCTTTATCTCCTGTTCCAATCCTTTCTCAATTCGTCACAAAGAGACTAGGGAGATTAGCAATTTATGTTGGAATTGGTAGTAAAATCATACACACAATACACAAAGTGATGAATATTCCTCTGTAATTTTATTGATATGAAATAATTCACATAGTTACAAATGAACGTTCCATCAGTTTTTAATAACAGAACTACAAAGATTAAAGAACTCTATTTCTAATTAAACTCTAAGAGATAAAGAAAGAAATTATCTAAAGCAGACTTTGACTAAAAGAAACTAATTAAACAATTATTATCTAAACAACAAAACATTAATTAAATAAAAAGTCTTCTATTTGTGCATGACACACATGGGTTGTGGCATTGCAGCATTATCCAACTTCTGCTTTGTGCTGCGGCATTCATGGTCCTAGCATACTTGTGCCGCGGCATAGTGTGTTCTGGAATTTTTCCAGAACACACTCTTCCTCCTAATTCTGTCATCCCATTTTGTGCCACCAACACATCCTCTTGTACTTCAAGGTTGTAGTCATCACTTGCTTCTCCAATGGCAAAGTTAAGGTTAACCAAAATTGGTTCAACTCTTAACACTCCTCCTTGAACCATTTTGGTTCCCATTCCAAGCAAGTTTTTCAACATGTCAAATCTTGTTTTAGGCAAGATTTTTGCAAAGATATCCGCCATTTGAAATTCGGAGCTACAATACTCCATTTTAATTTCTTTTGACTTCTCAGCTTCTCGAACCGCATGATACTTGATGTTGATGTGTTTTGTTCTTCCATGTTGAACCGGATTCTCTGCAATAGAAATAGCAGATGTGTTATCACATGCAATTACCGTTGCTTCCATTTGCTCCTCTCCCAAGTCTTTCATCAACTTTCGAACCCAAATGGCTTGATTAGTGGCATCCGCTGCAGCAACATATTTAGCTTCCTTCGTGCTTTGCGCCACTATCTCTTGTTTCCTCGAACTCTAACAAAATACTCCCCGAGCCAAGAATAAAACAAAACCTCGTAGTGCTCTTCATGTCATCAACACTACCAAGCCAGTCACTATCCATAAACCCTTTCAGCTTCTCCTCCTCAACTCTTTTGAACCAAATTCCTTGGTCCTTGGTTCCATTCAAATATCTTATAACCCTTTTCCCGGCGGTGAAATGTTCTTCACTTGGTTCCTGCATAAATCTAGACAACAAGTTAGTTGAAAATACTATGTCCGGTCTTGTCGCCGTCAAATACATCAACTCCCAACCAAGCTCCTATAACTCCTCCCATCCGCCTTTTTTTTTACCATCATCTTTCATAAGTTTTAAATTCAACACCAGTGAAGTCACTGTAGGTTTGCTACTCTCCATTTTGAACTTATCAAGCATCCCTTGAGCATACTTCTTTTGGCATATGAAAATGCCTTCATCAACTTGGTTCACTTCAAGGCCTAGAAAGTAGTTCATTCTTCCCAAGTCACTCATCTCGAACTCTTTCATCAAACTTAGCCTGAAGTCTTCAATGCTCGTCTTTTCACTGCCCATTATCAACAAGTCATCCACATAAAGAGAAACGATAATAGTTTCACCACCAATTCCTCTTACATACAATGTCACATCATTCATGCTCCTCCTAAAACTTTGATCCTTAAACCACGAATCAATTCTACTATACCACGCTCTTAGCACTTGTTTCAACTCATATAGAGCCTTTTGCAACTTGTACACCATTTCTTCTTTACCATGGACAACAAACCCCTCCGGTTGTTCTACATAAATCTCCTCCTCAAGCTAGCCATTAAGAAATGCCGACTTGACATCTAAATGAAGTATCTCCCACTTTCTTTGAGCAACCAATGCAATCAATAGCCTCACAGTGTCTAACCTAGCTACCGGTATGAACGTATCAAATTAGTCGACTCCCTCCTTTTGAGAGTCCCCCTTCATAACCAATCTAGCTTTCATTTTTTGAATTGTTCTATCCGGATTCAGCTTAGTTCTATACACCCATTTCACACCAATCACTTTCTTACCTACTGGTGCATCTACAAGCTCCCACGTCTTGTTTTTCTCAATCATGGCAATTTCGGCCTCCATTGCTTCTTTCCACCATTTGCTTTTGCATGCTTCACCAAATGATGACGACTCTAACACGACACTACTATATCTTTGATAAACATCATCAAAAGATCTTGTACCTCTCACAGACACTTCATCCACCTCTCCATTTTCTTTTTCCTTATCATCCAAGGACACCTCAATTTGAACTTCTTTTCGTGTCTCCCAATCCCACTACACTTCCTCATCAAACACCACATCTCTACTCACTGAGAATTTCTTCGATGTTGGATTGTACACCCCATACCTTTTTGCTTGAGTGCTATAACCCACAAACACAACTTTTTCCGCCTTTTCATCGAGCTTGCTCCTCCTTGCTTCAGGTATGCTTATGTAACACAAACAACCAAACATTCTAGTATGCTTGAGCGATGGTTTCTTGCCACTCCATGCTTTAATAGGTGTTCTCCCCTCAACGGATCTAGTTGGCAATCTATTTAGCAAATAAGTCGCAGTGTTCGCCACTTTAGCCCACAACTCCTTGGGTAAATTTTTTTCAGCCACCAAGCAACGAGCCATCTCCATGACAATTCTATTCTTTCTTTCAGCTACTCCATTTTGTTGTGGAGAATAGCTCATGGTATATTGACGTTGAACTCCATGATCTGCACAAAAAGAATCAAATTCGGCAAATGAAAACTCCTTGCCATTGTCAGTTCTCAAGCACTTTAAAGAGGTACCACATTGAGTTTCTACCCTCGCCTTGAAACTCTTAAACACACTAAACACATCAGATTTCAACTTAAGAAAATATATCCACGTCATCCTCGTTGCATCATCAATAAACAACATAAAATATCTACTACCATTCAGGGACGGTATCTTCATTGATCCATACAAATCCGAGTGAACTAACTCCAATTTTTCTTTGGCTCTCCAGGATGCTACACTAGGAAAAGGTAATCTATGTTGTTTTCCTAGTTGACAAATCTCACACACCTCATTGCTCACTCACATAGTAGGAACGACATTCACCATATTTTTATCTACAACAAATTTAAATGATTTGAGTTTAAAATGCCCCAACCGTTTATGCCACAACATTGACTCGTTCTCCTCCCTACAACTAAGTGCATTTATATTCACCGAGCCCCAATTCACTACAAAACTTCTATTCTTCATAGGCACTCTCATAAATTCTACTCCACCAGGGTCTTTTACCTTACATTCACTCTCTGCAAATTCAAGCCTAAAACCCTTCTATATTAACTAGCCAACACTTAATAAATTTTGATCTAAATATGGTACAAACAAAACATCAGTGATGGATTTTATACCTTTCATTGTTGGTACAGCAATCGTGCCTCTTCCTTTGATTG
>WYDK02000041.1:7840307-7851494 GCA_009867345.2 Toxicodendron radicans | reverse complement strand
TTTTGTGTAATTACAAACTGTCCTACCAAACATGACATTGGTAATTCAGATGTAGTTACGATATGACATCCAAACACGTCATGTATTTTAAAATACTGTGTAATAACTAGGGTGTGTAATTACTATTATACTGTGGTTTTCAAACTCACCCTAAATTCATTTTTAGGATTCATTTAACCTTTTTAAATCATCAAAAGCCTCTCGTAAAAATATACAAAATAAAAAAATATATAAAAATTTAAGAAATATATGTGACTTACTATTACATTTACATTTACTAGGGGTTTCGGTTCTGGTTTCAGTTTCAAAAGTGGCCGAACTGACACTGTGTGGTTCTGGTTCTAGTTCTAGTTCCACCACTGCAAGAACCAGAACTTGAACCAGAATCGAGATCTGGGTACCCGAGTAGGAATCAAGACTAAACTGTAATTTTTATAAACTATTGGGGGTGTACTTGTAATTTTCAAAGGGTTTATTTATCAATTTTTTTAAAATTAGGAGGGTAATTGATATTATCTAGGATACCCGAAACCGGAACCGTAACCTATATATCAGTGCTTCCAGGTTGAATCACCTTCCACTAAGCTAGCCTCTCCTTTCTATCCCTACAATTCAAACAGATAATCGATTATTATGATCAAAAGGTAAACAAAGGAGACTCAAAGAGATAATTTATAAATTTAGAGAATTTAATTAGATTGAATTGATTATAATTGAATCAACATTGCCTATTTATACTAGAATAAACTATAAAATAATATAAGTAAAATATTATAATAATATCAAGAATCAATTATTATGAGCGAAAGGTAAACAAAGGAGACTCAATGAGAAAATTTAGAAATTTAGTGAATTCAATTAGATTGAATTGATTATAATTGAATTAACATTATCTATTTATACTAAAATAAACTATATAAAATAAGATAAGTAAAATATTCTAATAATATCAAGAATCTTCTAAAAAGAGTAAAACTCAATATAACTTAACAATTAAGGAAAAAACATATATTTTTCTACCATTTGCATTCCAACACTCCCCCTCGAACTTGTGGTTAGAAACCACAAGTTTGCAAAAAATATGCAAATGTTGTCGAAATCACCTAAAGACGTTCAATCTTGCATCAAGCTCTTCTTCATCAGTCTGCATAGTAACAAAATTCAATCCCTTTAAGGAAATTATTTCGCTACACTTTTCCTCCCTAAGACATGGAGCATTATTTGGCCCACAAAATGGAGGAAAGTCTGAAATTGCTAAAATTTTTCTTCTTGGCGAATAATTTCTTGTTACTGAATTCTTCTGACAGTTATCCGAAACTGACATGTCTTTCTTCACTAGATCCAAATTTTCGATAGTCATATTTTCACCTTGAGTCCTTTGAATGCTCCATTGTGGAGCATTGGAAAAAAAATAACCGAGTATCTGTTTGAATTGCAGGGACAGAAAGAGAGGCTAGATGAGTATGGTGCTAACCAAGTTTCTGTTTGAATTACAGGGACAGAAAGGAGAGGCTAGCTTAGCGGAAGCTAATTCAACCTGAAAGCTTTGATACCATGTTGGAATTATGAGCGAAAGGTAAACAAAGGAGACTCAAAGAGATAATTTAGTGAATTCAATTAGATTGAATTGATTACAATTGAATCAACATTGCCTATTTATACTAAAATAAATTAGCTATAAAATAAGATAAGTAAAATATTTTAATAATATCAAGAATCTCCTAAAAGAGTAAACTCAATAGTACATACAATTAAGAAAAAACATATATTTTTCTACCATTTGCATTCCAACATATGAAAAAAATAAGGCAACCCAACAATACAATACAATGCTTATTAAAAGTTTTTTCATCTAACCAAATTGGTACTTAAAAGTTCAACTTAATTAAATGAATTTTTTGGGATCATATCTTTTTATAATAATTGAGTGGTCAATATTCAAGGAGAATGAGGTTCGAACATATTGGGGTGAGGATGAGAAATAACAATATTTGTTGATGCATTTTATCGCTCTTAGGATTTAATGCCATCAACACTCGGACTTGTGGGTTGTGGAAGGAATTTGTTACCGTTTGGTGGCTATTACCCGGCCCAAAGGTTTTTGGTTCAAGATGGGTCACCTCCCCCATGTGGCACAAATGATTTATTCTGTTGGAGATAAGACTCGAACCATGTATTTATCCTTTGGTTTAGCCACATGAGTACCATAAAGCTGATCATCCTGATGGTATTCTTCTGGCTAAACCGAAGGATAAATCCATGGTTCGAGCCTCATCGCCAACAGAATAAATCATTGGTGCCACATGAGGGAGACGATCCATCTTGGGCCAAAAACCTTTGGGCCGAGCATTAGTCGCCAAACGGTAACAAATTCCTTCTATGGCCCACGGGTTCGAGTGTTGAGGGCATTACATCCCACGAGCGTAAAATGCATCAACAAAAAGGTGGCACCAATGATTTATTTCGTTGGTGATGAGACTCAAACCATGGATTTATCCTTTGGTTTAGCCATATGAGTACCATCAAGTTGATCTTTGTGCCATCTTGGGCCAAAAATCTTTAGGCAGGACACTAGCCACCAAACGGTAACAAATTCCTTCCATGGCCCACGAGTTCGGGTGTTGATGACATTACATCCTACGAGCGATAAAATGCATCAACAATATTGAAATTCATAATGAACTTTTCCTTGCCCTATCATCCACATCTCTATCTAATATATATATATATATATATATATATATCCACGATATGTTGAGTAGATGACATGTTCCTACCCAAGGTTTAGTGAAATGACAAGTTTCCACCCTGGTTTCATTTATTTCAGATTCTCATCCTTAATTAAACATTGTAAGTGATTGTTCAACTAAGGATGGGAGTCTGGAAAACTATTATGGGCTTCGATTTTCGGCAAACGGGAAGTCAGAAACTGCCAAAAAACATATCCACACAAACTACAACACAAGGAGAGTTTGTTGGTGTAGTCCAATGACACCAGTTGCTCTTTGATCAAACAAAAACGATCGAGAAGATACAAAAAATCGCAAGGTGGCAAGTGTGGGAGTGACTGGAAAAGTGAGTGATGACTGCAAGTGGGGGTATGGGTTTTGTAGAGGAGGTTGTGTGGAGTCCAACGGTGGCCTGGAAAGTTATTTTGAAGTTCAGGATCAGTCAGAAAAAGCCAAAATCTAGTTGCTTGGGCGATGCTAACATGAGCCAACTTTTAGCCCAAAGGAGCATCAGTGCACATTAGCGTGCTAACGTGAACCACACTACAGTGAAAAGTTAAAATTAAGGAGGGTGAGAATCTGAAATTTATGAAACCAGGGATGAGAACTTGCTATTTCGCTGAACCTTGGGTGGGAACATGTAGTTTACTCACGATATGTTTATTAAATTTCATGTTTCCTTTTGGGACATTAATGAATCAAAAATAGGGAAAAATAATTGGAGGAAAAAAAAAGATCTAAGATATATAGACATTTTAAGTTTAATATAGTTTTGCAATTGCATGTAGTTGTGAAAAGAAGAGAAAAAAATTATTAATATTGAGAAGTGTACAAATATAACTTTAAATGCCAAATGTGAAATTAGGGTAAGGTTTCCGTCAATCCTTCAACCTCCAATCTTAATCAATTACGTGGTGTAAATGAGATTAGATTCCAGCTAATACTTAATCCAACCCAAATTTAAGATAATCTCATAACTCATTGTACCATTTGAAGTACCCTAGCTAGTATGCCAACTTATAATATTGAATGCGAAACTCAAACTTTTACTACATATGTAAGTTTCGAATGCAAACGATCTAATAAATAATTAATTTACCGTTGAATAATTCATATTACATATGTATTATTTTCTCGGGTTTAATTTATAAACCTTTTTGCAGGATCTTTTAATTTTAAACGCATTCAAGATTTTCGAAAACTATTAAAAAACGTCCTATAATTATTGAAAACCCCATGAGATAGAATTTTTTTTAATAATTTAAGGGATATTTAACAATTATTAGACGGGTTTTTGATGGTTTTAGAATATGATTAATATTAAACAATCTCATGAAGAGCATATGAAATAAACCTTTTATTTCTCTAGATATTGTTATCCAGTAAATCCCCATGTAATGAATTCATGCCACGTGTCAAAATCTCTCCAATATTGTGTGTCAGCCCATAAAAGATTTGCTTCAAGGATAAGATTCAAAGTGCATCATTACTATGTCATTTGTCACTCCCTCAAAGTGTTGCTTCATGTGTAAGACTACAACTGGATTACTTCATAGTAAGGTTTCAAGTGAGGATGTCATCTACTCACATGTTGAAGGCTACTCCACGCAAAAGATCATTTTGAAAACAATATAAAAAATGGGGGGTTTCCTTTACCAAGGAGGGGTCGAATTTTTTAACAAGAGTAATATAGCAATAGTCTTTCTAGAGCAAAAACTTCTTGTAAACATATCAATAAAATAACAGTGGACTCTGGAGTTGCGTTTAAGCCTCCGAACCACTTTAAAAAGTTTGATCTTTTCTTTTATTTTTATACACACCATTATTTGCTTTAAGGTTATTAAAAAGATCAAAGCCGTTAAATCGTACGTGTCTATCATAACGGTATTCACATCCGTATTTCATTGGTGAAAAATCGTGCATCAACAGTTTGACGTTGTCTGTGGGGAATCGATATCTCCACACTTTTAAGCAAGTCCCAGTTTCATCTTGAAGAAATTGTCGCTGACCGTATAGAGCCAATTCCTAGGGGGGGCTTTTCTTTCTCTATTGTTTGCAACCATGTTTTCTATGTTTCTCTTGGTTTCAACCAGGTCTTGGCGACCTCGGGGTTATTTGATTTTGTAGTTCGATGGTTTTCACCATTAGATCGAAGGACATGCTGAATGTAAAAAAAAAATTTCTTCTCCCGACGATCAAGGGGACCAAAAAAGGATGCTTCGAAGATGTGGGCACCTAAGCTTGGTGTGAAGAGTGATGATGGTGCGCTACTTAGTGTTCGATCTTCTACCATTGACCACATATTGAGGCTTGATGGGAAAACGTCTTTGAAGATAAAAATACATTCCTAACTAGTTAAGCTGATGAAATGAAAAAGCCAACGAACTAGCAAAAGAGGCTGGCAAAAATTTCAAGAAGTTGGCAAAATGAAACAAAAGCTGGCTAATTGGAGAAGAATCCAGCAAATTTTTTTAGAAGCTGGCAACCAGCAAAAGTAAGCATAAGCCAGCGAAAAAAAAAAAAAGGAGCTACCAACTTGAAGTTGGTGGCCAGAGAAAAATTTCATAAGCCGGCGGAAAAAATAAGTTGGCGACAATGAGAAGAAACCCTGCAAACAAAAGCTGGCAAACTGAATCAAGGAGCTGGCGAAAATGAATTGAAGTTGGCGAGCTGAATGAAATTTCAGACGCTGACGACCATGAGAAAAGCTGGTGAAAAAGTTCAAAAGCCAGAGACCAAAAAGAAGCGAACAATTTCAAAAGAAAAGAAGTTGGCAAAGAGGAAGGTAAAAACTTTCTTCTCTTTTTGTTTGCATGTTTCAAAATATAGGCATAAAAGTTGGCAAAAGAAAAGAAGTTGGTTAGCTGGAAAAGAAACCAACGAACAGAAGCTGGAGACCGACCAAAAGAAAGTTGTAAGCTGGCAAAGTTGAAGTTGGCGAATTGAAAAATGTTTAGCTGAAGCTGGCGAGCTGGAAAAGAAACCAACGAACAGAAGCTGGCGACTAGCGAAAAGAAAGCTATAAGCTGGCAAATTTGTAGCCGGAGAACTGAAAAAAGTTTAGCTGAAGCTGGCAAGTTGGAAAAGAAACCAGCGAATAGAAGCTGGTGACCGACGAAAAGAAAGCTTTAGCTAGCAAAGTTGAAGCCGACGAACTGAAAAAAGTTTAGCTGAATCTGGAGAATATAAGTTGAGATCGGCGATCAGAATTTGGTAAGCGAAAAAGAAAGTTGTAAGCTGGCAAAGTTTAAGCCAGTGAACTGAAAAAAGTTTAGATGAAGCTGGCAAGTTGGAAAAGAAACAGCAAACAGAAGCTGGCAACTGACGAAAAGAAAGCTGTAAGTTGGCAAAGTTAAAGCTAGCAAACTGAAAAAAAGTTTAGTTGAAGTTGGCGAATATAAGTTGAGACCGGTGATTAAAAGTTGGCAAGTGAAAAAGAAAATGTAAGTTGGCGAGCAGAGAGCCAGTAAGTAGTTTGAGAAGTTGGCGAACTGCAAGAGAAATCCAGCGAACAAAAGAGAGTTGGCAAATAGTTTCTGAAGCTGGCAAATAGAAGAAATATGAGTCAGTCATAGTTCTTACTGACGACTAGAGCTAGCTAGCAACCTCAAGCTGAGTCCTCAGTCCAACTGTTCCAATTGTTCCAATTGCCAAGTCTACATTCGCTAAAACAGGGTAGCAAGCCTGCACAACAAATGTGAGGCTAGCACTGTAAAGGGAAGCATTCAGGTCGCAGGCTCGTGCAAATCCTGTTGCAAAGATAAATGTTCATCATTGAGAATAGAGACCGTATTCTGTGCAAATGGAAACTCCTTAATATTATTAAAGTTTTACGAACTAGACACTCACGTAAACGACTAAAACTGTAATCGTACATGTGAGTAAACAATCAATGCCATATATACACATGCAAAAGCCAAAAGCTCACGCGTCTAGGCTAACGCATGGGAGCGACAAAAGCAATACATGTAGCAAAGTTTACAAACCACATGAACGAATAAAGGATAAGGTCCAAATGTTGCTGAAACCAAAGTAAATCATTAGGGAGATATCCTCAACAGAACTACTCGTGGTGTGGCCACTTTCAAACAGAGTGCATGAGTTTTTGAAGTCCGACCTCGGATAACAAAAACTTCAAAAACTAGGAGGGTTACTGTTATCCAATAAATCCACATGTAATGGATTCAAGTCACGTGTCAAATCTCTCAAACATTGTGTGTCAAACCATAAAAGATTTGCTTTAGGGATAAGATTCAAAGTGCATAATTACTATTCCATGTGTCCCTCCCTCAAAGTGTTGCTTCATGTGTAAGATTATAGCCGAATTACTTCATTAGTAAGATTTCAAGTGAGGATGTCATCTACCCACGTGTTGATGGCTACTCCACGCAAAAGATCATCCTGAAAACAATATAAAAAATGGGGGTTTCCATTCCCAGGGAAGGGTCGGATTTTTTGACAAGAGCAATATAACAATAGTCTCTCTAGAGCAAAAGCTTCTTGTAAACATATCAATAAAATAACAGTGGACGTAAGAGTTGTGTTTAAGCCTCCGAACCATTTTAAAAAATTCGATCTTATCTTTTATTTTCGTGCGCACCATTATTTGCTTTAAAGTTATTAAAAAGATCAAAGTCTATACCTATCATAACGATATTCACATTCGTAATTCATTAGTGAAAAATCGTGCATCAACAGATATCTTTTGAAATGAATATCTAACATAAATTTATTAAGTTGTTGCGTAAATGGCGTGTGTGGTAATTCTTATAAGTATTCTGGACTCTCGGTTTTACAAAGATGTACCTACCAACTAATGGCTGCACCAATTACTGGATAGGGTTTTAGAAAGGGAGTGAGAATTGAGAAACCTACTACACCAACTAGGTGAGTTTTAATTTCTTCGTAAAGAGGGAATGAAAGCAACATTATAACAAATTCATGTGGACACCACTTAATTAAAAGCTGCCTGATTCACAAGTAACTTGTCTCTACCCAACAACTCAATGTTTCCTTTCCATGGTCCCAACTCTATATCTCTAAGTTTTATGCTATTCAACTGCATTATTTTCACTTTTTGTTTCTCCTATTTTTTGTGTTTTAAATTTCCGAGAAAGTTATGAGAAATGTGTTCTTCTAAAAACCTTATTTCTGTGGATGTGGGAAAGAAATATACCATGACTTGCTGATACAGTTTCTAAAATTGGACTGTATATGAAAATATGGAAACAAAGAAAAGTTCAGAAAATAATCTGAAATCTTCCATTACACATTAGAACTCACCCCACAATCTATTTTCTATTAGATTATAGACTCTTTTGAATTCACCTCACAATCTATTTAGTTCAAAGAGAGTCGTGAACAGATCGACTGCTTTGATTTTGTTGATAATATATCAAACAATGTACATGTGTAACACTTTATAATCATGTAAATTACTTACTAAATTAGGAAGGAGAATAATATGGCCGGATTATATAAGTGACCACTTACTATATATGTTTGTGCTTTTCTCCTTTAATTGATTTTAATTTGCAACCATTAACCTGAACACACCCACTTTAGAAAAATTAAAGAAAGTTAAAAAGAAAAAGAAGAAATAAAGGGGATCGAAAAGGAAAAGTAGAAGCCACCAAAGTTACTTTGAGAGCATTTATAATAAAATATATC
The DNA here is from genome assembly GCA_009867345.2 of Toxicodendron radicans. NCBI lineage: Eukaryota > Viridiplantae > Streptophyta > Magnoliopsida > Sapindales > Anacardiaceae > Toxicodendron > Toxicodendron radicans. The sequence continues at coordinate 7,843,095 of WYDK02000041.1, read as the reverse complement.
CAATGTTATATTATTTTATTCGTACGAACTTTAATTATATTAATTGTCATCTTAATAGTGATATACTTCTAACAATTCTGTCTCTGTGGATCGGCCAAAACATTCCTCTGATGATGTATATATATATATAATATATTAATATTGATCACTTTTAATTGTCTTCAGCGTTATTACTACTTGTAAAGAGTCACATTTTCTTTTGGTACCATCATTTATATAGTTTCTGCCTCCCCATTTTCTGGTTTATGCTTTTCTGTTCATTTATTTTTTTCAGCCATTGAAGTTAATGTATTGTCTACTGGGTAGATATATAGATGGGAGGGGTCAGTGCCAGTGCCAGTCCAGCTAATAAATTATAATGCAAATAGTAAGTTATGTATATATATATATATATTCATTCCTTTGTTTTCACTGTTCACACGTTTATTTTTTATTGTGATTCTCCTTTCGATATCGCTCAGTCTTCTAAACGATCATTAATGAATGTTTCAAAAAATGGAAGTATATATTGCTCTCGTTCTCAGTTATGTTTCTTTTATTGAAATGAAGTTAGCATGCATATATAATCAAGCTCCTGGCTACTAATCTCAACTTGACTTTTGCAACTATACGTTCATGGAAATGACTGTAAAGGTAGCTAATAATAGGGTAGATAATAAATTGTCTGTGATCACCACAAAACTTTTCCCTAGCTGATGGCGGAGTTAATTAATTAATAATTATATGCATGGTGATTGGTGGCCAACAATATATTGTTTTTGAGGAATAGAGTTAAATGGTTTGCCCACTAGACAGAAGGGTTAGGAGAAGGAGGGACCATTGCCAACTAAAACTGATGGAAATATATAGCTAGAGCTAGCTTTGCGTGTTGTTGAATTCGTTAGTTTTGCTGATGGAATTTTGGCCACATATATTTGCCAATGTATACATAATAGGTAGGCAATAGATATTTCGCAGAAACAATAAAATTCCATTCACACCAGGTTTAAGTATATCTTCTAACTCAGTACGTACTGCAAAGAAATAGACTTTGCTTTTGCGTATGTACTTATCTTTAGTTCAATATTCAAAGTACCTATAACTCAAATTCCTTTCACACCATGTTAATTTATTTGTGGGCATTTGGTTTATATTTATTATCAAGTATAGAACTACCCTCACCTATTAGCTTTAAGTTTTTATATGTGTTGACAATTTCACATTAAGTTTTCTTTAGTATATTAATTTACTATATATATATATATATATGTTTTTTTTTTTTTTTTATCATAGTAATTGTTTATGCTTACTATATTTGTTGAATCTTTAGGAATCTCTTAATGGTTAATAAAATTTAAGAAGAATCTTGAAGTTCACAAGAAAAAATGAGTCATTAATTCCATCTACGATAATATTAGGTTTACATCATTTTTATACATTATTTTTTTTACATCATTATGTGTTAAAAGCTGATTGATTGCTTTTAAATTAAAAATAAAATTTCACTCAATCATCTTTTACCACATAATGATATAAGTAAAATAATGTACAAAAATGATGTAAACTTAGTAATACTCTTCAATCTAATAGGTTATAGCGTAGATTCCATGGAAGCTAAAGAGTTCATCTACTTAACTTAATTTTAAGGCTACCAACTGCGATATTATTAAATTTGTTTAGTTGTTATATATATATGTACAGCTCCAACGATTTTGGATCTCTTTAAAAACCTCCATATATCCGTACATCCATGTCCATCCAACTCAGTCGACACTGTCTGCTGGTTTTGTCCCGTTCTAGGGTCCCATCTTCGGCCCTTATCCCTTGTAATTTAGCAGAAAATTTGGCTGTATGCATAACATAAATGAACACATTCACTCCTCATTACTTCTCATTCCTAACACTTCCCAATTCACATGGCATCGCCATAATTCTTGAGATTCAAATTCCCAAGTGATGAAATTTTTTGATGATATTTACAAGCAAAGTAAAGGGCAGGTAAAGGTTGGTTCTTGTAAAAGAAGATTTTTAAGATAGCTATGGCTTTAAGATAAATGGTATCAATTATCAAACACACTTTGTTTAGTTTTTCTTGGTTGACAAGTTTCAACTTTAAAGATGTATAATTAAACCAACTAATATATGAAACTAGCTTTAATGTGCTTACTTTGGTAAAGAAATATTATGGAAAGAAAAAGATAGAAAAGATGATGATAAGGTGGATGATGCGTTTCAAAATTTGATGCGAGAAAAGGAAGCAGCAAATGTGGATGCCACCGCCCATGAAACTTGAGGTAGCTAGATATCCACCTGGGAATTTAAAGATGGGAAAAGGACAGAACCCACTTGCTTTTTATTGAATGATAATGATCCACGCCCATTCTCCTATTCATGGATGTGTGATGTGTCCCTCTCAGCAACACTTATCCCTACTGTTTAAGAAATCAAACCGGGAGATAAGCTGCCTTGTGTCACAGGCCAAGAGTTTCAATGCAAGGGGAGGACACGTGTAGCACCCTAACATCTTATAAGAAAGAGGTTAGCCTACACGTACGCATCACATCGGCTCGAGGTTTATTGGTTTCGTTCTGCCACAGACTCATCAGGGGAGCGGCATCAGCTCCCGATCAGTTTGTGTAGGGATGGCCTAATCTCGTCTTCATACTCGAACAATAGCTCCTGCACTCCTCTTTTGCGGAGCACCTCCCCCTTAAAGAGTCATATGAAGCATCGCCAATGTGTTAGGAAGGAACACACCTGACGTCTCAGTTGTCACACCCATGCAAATGCTTCGCGAAACCACACAACC
>WYDK02000041.1:7749036-7771877 GCA_009867345.2 Toxicodendron radicans | reverse complement strand
ACAGTTGCACGCTTCAAAGAGTTCAACCATGGTGATGATCGGATCATTGTGACTTGTGAAAGGCCATCAGAAAGGGAGAATCATTTGCCTTCACATGCCACAGAATAATGGTTTTCACAGAGACATTTTAGGTCACTTTGCTAGCTAGATATACTCTTATTTGATTGTATACTGAAATTTCATTTCATTATATATATTTTTTAATAATTTTTTTTTTTTCATAGTTATAGTTCAATAAATGTGAGAATATCTTGAAAATATTTAGATTAATCATCTTAGACTATTTAAATACGCGATATAAAGAGAAAATAGTCTTGTTACAAAGATCCATTAAAATTCAATTTTATATCGCTTTGATTCTTTTCCCCCTCATTTACTCTCAATTCTGTTTCTCTGTTACTCGACACTCATAAATTTTACTCTCCCCTAGACATTAATAGGATGCTTTCTAACCATATCATTTAAAAAATTTATTCAAGATAAAAGTTTGTTTATAACAAGATCATATAATAGTGATAAATTTATAACCTAAAGTGACAATGAATATTCAATGATCTGACTTTGTATAATTTCCAGATATTTCTAATTAGATGATCAATTTCACATGAAAGTTAGTACCCAATTTAATTTAAATTACTGGAAATGTAAAGTGAGTTTAGAATGTTTAAATGATTGGAAGTATGGTAATTTGAAAGAAATGAGAATATGGTTTTCGGTATCCATTAATATTCATAAGCTTTTAAGTTCTATTATTCTTTTTTCATAACTAGAATTAATGTAGAATCACAGTATTAAGAAATTAAAAAATAAAAATAAAGTGGAATTTATGGATAAAAATAGAATTATAAAAAAGGGCCCAACCGGGTTCGAACCGGTGACCTCTTGATCTGCAGTCAAATGCTCTACCACTGAGCTATGGACCCATTGTTGATTAACAAAAAAACCGATTAATGTTTTAAACAAAGATAGTATAAATATGGATTGAAACTCATTGTCATCATATTTTTCTCTTATACTGAACGATTGGGGGCTGGTTATATATTCCATATTTTATGGCTATATCAAATGAATCACAAGCATCTTATAGTAGCCTTTTTATATTAAAGGATACATGTAATTAACCCTTTATTTTTCAGCTAATTTTGTCAATAAATATTCACTTAACACTGAAACTTTTTTTACAAGAGATAAAAAGGTTTATCTTTTGTCGATAAATATGCAATTATTATTCTTGAAAATAAATTTTTAATTGGATAGAAGTTGACTGGGCCCTAGAACATATCATAGGATAGGAAGATGACAAATCAGAAAAATTAAGGATAAGGTAGTGTTGTTCCTATACAATTTGAGAGGATGCACTTGAATGAATGAAGAAACTGGGTTTTTTGATGGCTTTTTGTGTCACAAACACTGCAATTTTCCAGGCTGGGATATCAAAATCAAAATTAACCCCACGTAGCTTATTTGGTTGGAACTTTGGCAAGAAAAATCCTGACAATGATCAAACTCCACAGCCTAACTATCATCACAACATTGATCTTCCCTTCTCTCTTTCTCTGGTGGACAAAACTTTCCTCCGAGGTAACTTTTATCTTTCAATCAATAACTAAGTTAAAATTCATCCATTTCACATTAAGAACTTCACAATTTATGCTCAGGTAGAGACCTGAAGTGTTGCTACAAGGCCACCATTGATGGGTTCAGTGCAAGTGATTTCCATAGCTGCTGTGATTTCAAGGGACCATGTGTGATAATCGGATACACAAATAAGTCATTCAAGTTTGGAGCTTTTAATCCCGAAGGCTATAGGAGTACTGATGATTATTATGATACATTTGATGCATTTCTCTTTTATTGGATAGATAATGAGGAAATTGATCCATTCACTCTACCCAAAGTTGGGGGCAGTGGTGCAGCCCTTTTTGATTATGCCCGAGGTGGGCCTCAGTTTGGGGCTGATGGGCTGCTCATTGGGCCCCCGCTTGCCCCTGTCATGGGCGGGTTCGCCGGACCCGATACCAATTCCGGTGTTGGGGACCTCAGGCAAGGGAAGTCTAGATTGGGATTGTCATATGCCAAGAGAAAAGATGGGAAGGGGTCTATTTTTGGTGATGAATCCAGGGCTACTATAGATGAAGTGCTTGTTTTTTGTAGTCCTCAAATTGCAAGCTTATACCAAGTTTAGATTAATTTATTGTTATGAAGTATATGGTTGATTGTAACATAAATAATTAAATTATGCAGCAGGAGCCACTGAACTTGAATAATGCACTTCTTTTAGAACTTCACTTTCAGTTCAAATAGTGGAGCATATTTGCATAAAGGGAGAGATTTGTTAAACAAGGAAATCATTTATATATTTGGTGGGGAAGACTGAGGAGCCAAAGGGGCATTGAGATCGGTTTAGGGGGGTGGGAGAATCTGATTTTTACAAAGAATATCAGTTTGTGTGGCATGAAAAGAGATTATGGGTAATTAGCTTTTCAGGAAAGCACTCTCAAAGTCACATTAGTGACACTCTTTTGTCAAGATTCTTACCAAAGTAAAGAATGGGCGGGGAACAATTTGCAAGAACTTTTGCAGATGGAAATTGACATAATCTTATTTTCAAATGCATAATTGCCTCTTTTCGGTCGCCTCTTCCACCACTCAGTGAATTCCTTTCTTGGTTCATTTGTAATCTATATATATTTTGCTTCAACTTGAATTAATTATATGGGTGGAGTTTGGATACAATTGTAACTATTCTTTTGAATGGCCTTCAGGCTAAGCAAGGTCCACATCACATCTTTGGAAATTACTTCAACTGTGTGGTTCTTGTAATAGTTAATAATAAAATGATCCTGAAACTTGATATGGGAAGTGGGAAAACTTCTTATAAGACATATCTGTCATTAGCCTTACTGGGTGTTTGATGTGGAAGCATCTGAGGCTTGAACATGATCCTACTGCGACACGTAGCCAGGTGTAACAATCTTCTTGTATAACGTTTGTTGTTCTTAGAGTCAGGGAGCTTATCCTTGTCAATTAAGTTAGAAATAATCAGCCACTTAAATACTAATTAATAAGCAAACTGCAGAGGTCATTTTGCAGATGTGTCCAAAGCAGCAATATTTGTGCAAATGTTGAATCCAATAAGTAATCAATTTGTCAAGACTCAAGAGCTAAAAGTGCCAAATACCAAATGCCTCGAAGAGAAAGAGTTTTTCTAATGCCATTCAGTCTTTTTTATGAAAAAGAAATCATATATATATATATAGATGACAAACCTTAATAACATATATCAGAAGGTAACATACAATATGCTGCAAGAAGCTTATTTCTATGATGATAGAGATAGTACAAACTGTGACTCATCCAGCATTCCATCTCCAGGTGAAATCGATAAAAGTGACCACCTGGGGGTTCTTTTACCATCTAAACATTAAACCAGACCAACCCAACCCTCGACTATTAATCAAACTTAATACAGTAAGCACGACCCATTTAACCAGGACTTTTGACAAAAAAAATTAAACCAGAACTTGACATGGAAGAAGGGGATTTACTCATTATTTTCCTCTCCAAGATCTAACATTAAAAAGGCGTTGTCTTGGAGACCCCTTGAGATGCAAGTTACACCTGCTGACCAATCCTAATACAAAACCCCCTAAATCACAATCACCAAATTGTTGTAACCAGAGACCACAATAAAACTCCCAGCTTTACTTGCTTGCTTGAACCCGGCATTGGAGAAAGAAGAAGCTAGAATGATCTTCCCTTCTATTTCTAGAAGAGGCTTGAATAATTTATCGAACTGGTTTGATCATAACCGTCATAGGACATATCTTCATTACCATAAAAACTTGGGTAATTTACATGTCCTGAGTATGGTGACATGCAGCCAATTCGACTGAGATCTTCAGCAAATTCAATTTCTCCATTGAAATTCGAGTACGATGAACTTGGGGAGAATTCCCTGTGCTCATATGACTGCCATGGAGTCATTGAGCTTGGAAACTCATACTGGGGAACGGATACAGCTTCATGGACCTGCGAATATTCCTGCAACAAGCCAATGAGAAAATCAATAACAAATCTCACAAATATAACTCAATCCATGGAAGTTCCTCTATCAACTATCATTCTCGAGTGTTTTACCTTTGATGAGTCAAGAATTAGTTCAGGTGAGACCCAGAGATTTGCAGGATTTGAATCCACTGGAGCAGGCGCAGACTCGGGTATTGTTGTGACTTCATAAGGATAAGGAGAAGTCATAGGGCTCGAATAGCGACTGTCATTGTACAGGCAGCTTGCTTGAGAAGAAATGTCACCGGAGATGCTCAAGGGCTCATTAGAAACTCTTGTGGAAGTCAAATCCTCAATGCTTGAACTGCTTCCAACTCTCTTTCCCTTCAAGTCTCCATGACTCGTCTTCTGTGCATTCTCATTCCTTTTAACAACACGGCACAAGGCAAAAGCTCCCTGGATAGAAGAGTTACATTACATATAAGCCTCAAAACAAACTGCCAAAATGCCATTTCATACTAGAACTGCATCATCACACTTATTGAATTTACCTGAAAATTTGGTGATCCATGAGAAAGATCATCACAGAGCCGATACTCGTGCATTACCCAATCTGTCCGGTCCCCTAAAGGCGCGCGTCCGCGATAGAAAACAAGGGTCTTCCGATACCCAGTTGCAGAAGAAGATTGGCAAACAACCTTCCGGTCTTTTCCAGTGGCTTTCCAGTAACCAGCTCTGGTGGCTCTATTTGTTCTTGAGCCATTCGGGTATTTTCGATCCCTTGGACAGAAGAAGAACCATTCCATATCTCGTTTTGGAAGGAATGACTTATCTGCAAATTCACAGCTTGTCATTCAGAAAAAAAATGTAACAAAAGAAAGATTGTTCATGGATCTGATAGAATTGGCTTTTGGAAGAAAAAGTGAAGGCCCCATGAGAAAAGATCTTGTAATAGGAGAGACGAAAAGAAAAGAGATATAAAATATACAAAACAAACAAAAAAGTGCTTTCCAGTACTGAAAAAAAAAATCTGTTCACATTGTCATTGAACTCCAATTCATCACTGATGACATTATCATTATCAGTTTCTAATGACAATTTGGTTGTACAAATTGAATAGAAGTTGTGTATATCCAAAAGAAAAGGCCAAATTCATGTAATTAACATGCAAAATTATCAATTAGAAAGGTGAGAAACATGGATTTGTAAAAGTACCTGGCAACTCCCAAGGATCAAACTTGTACAAGTCGACCACAGGGATGACTTCAAGCTCAATTTCAAGCCCCTCTACTTTTCTTTTGAGGTAATATCCCACCAATTCCTCATCAGTTGGATGGAACCGAAAACCAGGTGGCAAAGATGCCATTTTTACACTCTCCAGTCCAAATTTGTTTACTTCCTCACAACACTCTATATATAAAGAAACTAAAGACAAAAAAGCAGAGAAAATAACAGCACAAAACAGAGCAAAAGCAGAAGGAGGGCTGTGTGTATCAAACTCACTCGTTAAGTCCCTGAAGTGTTTCTATTAAAGATCTGGAAAATCCAAAAATAGAAGCTTTTATCGACACTAGATTTGTTGTAAAGAATTGAGTGCAACCTCCAGAAAATGCACCCGTTGAACATCAAGATCATTGTTCTGAAAGAGTCTTCTTCTTATGATCAAAATTTCAAACCCCACCACGCCCCACAAAGTTTTAATCCAAAAAGAAAGTATAAACTACAGAAAATGCTGAAACTTAAGCTATACCGAGAAGCCAAAATCGGAGTAAATTCCAGAACGAAACTAAAAAGTTGTGTACATAAGCTGGTTAAAACTTCCAAAAATGGAATCTTTTACTGTACCCAGTTATTAAAGTCATTAAAAAATTCAGGAGAAATGGTAAAAATTACGAATTGATGAGGGGTTAAAATTGTTTGGCTGAAAAGGAGGAGGTGATGATAGTGAAGAAGAGAAAAAGAGAAGAGAAGAGAAGAGAAGAGAAGTTAGTTGGGTAGAGTAAAAATGTAGGAGTATGGAAGGAGATATAAATAGGAAGAGAGAAGAAGATAGTCCCAAAAAAACTTAATAACACACACCGAAAGTTCAGAGATTGCTTTGTCTCAAACGTTCTCAAAATTCTACAAAGTGGCCCACTAAGCTTAAACCAGTTCACACTTCAACAGTTCTTCCCGCCATATTCATTCGTGACCGTTGCTTGCTTCTTCTACTTGAGAATGTGTTAAACATGGGCAATTTTGATTTGAATCATTGCTACACTTGTAATAGAAAACATCGAAAATTATAAATACAATAATTTAGAAGAAGATTATTAATTTATACAAAAAATATCACAAAGTGTTGAAAATGGCCATTTAATTGGAGATTATTGATAAAGATAATTCATATAAAGGATAGAATTGTAATTTTATAACATTTAATGTAGTCAATTAGGTTAAAATTGATATTCAAGATCTTAAGAGCAGTGTGGTCAAAGTTATTATGATTTTGATTATGGAATTTGGGGTTTCTTGGTTGTGTACCTCTACTCTAACCTCCTTCCACGTCAGACTGAGTCAGACAAAAGCACTTTTTCTTTAATTTTATGGAAGCGATTCTGTCATCAAGCAGGACCCACGTCCAAAAAAAGAGAGAAAGTGCTTAACGAGTTTTTTGAGTTTAAAAGAATGACCAATCACACCTTAGTGGTGGGAAGCCTTTAAACTTTATTTGAATTGTATTCACATACATGGCCATGGAAAAGTGCTTCCCTTAAGTGCTTATCAAGTAGGGCCCAGCTCACGTAATGTATAGGAAAGGAACTATATAAGTGGTTAATTGAAGTCTTTTCTTTGGTTATGCATTATTATTAGTAAAAGGAAATAAATAAAAGACAATTTACGAGGGCTGCTTTGTGGGGGGTTTAATAAGTGCTTTCTTTTTAAGCACTCCCCTAATGGATTGATTTCCACGTAGATAATGGTGTATTAGTTTACTATTTTTAACTTATTAGTGGACCTTTTAGTTTCACATTACAACAAGACTAAAAAGATATGGTCAAATTAAATCTTTCTAATCCAAATACATTTAATTAATTTAATCAAATTATTAAATAATATGTTTATTTTCTTCAAAATCCGAAATAAATATTAATTTCACCTAAATGATTAAGACGAATTGGAGATTATAAACAAATGAAACGTTTATAAGTCTTAAGTTCTTATAAACACTGTTTTGAGTCTTGTGTGAAATCCAAAAACAAATTCATATAAGTTGTTTTGATTGAGCTGTTACATACATCTTATTAATAACTATAAAATAAATATTTTTTCAGTAATGTGCTTATTCTCCATTGATATTGAAATGTGGAAATGTGGGGTGGTTTGAACATGAAATTGACCCAACAAAGTCTTTAGCTTGAGGAGGTGGTGTTTCACAGCCAAAATGTTGTTGTACAGCTTGATATGAAAAGCAATAGCACAAAAGGGATGGAGCGTATTGGCCCAATTTTGAGTGAATACAAGTGAGAATTAAACCACAAATGAAGGCTCAAGTCTAAGTGTTTTATGGGGAACTGGAAAAATGAGAAGGCCATCACTTCATCCTTGTCGCTGTTTGTCTTCTGCTTTCGGCCCCTTTGTCCCTTCCTTCCATTTTGCCTCTCCACTCCTCCTCTCACTCAAATGTGTTTCATTTCTCAACCGTTTAATATTACAAATGCAACATTCAGAAAATAAAAAAATAATTATAATGGTCTAATATTACAAATACGAAGGTTTAGAATAAATATATATATAAAAAGAATCATAAGTAGTATTGTTTTGTGTCTCTTTCCTAACACATGTGTTACACATGTTCTATATTCACTTACCACTTTTCTACTTTTTAACATTATAAAATACAATAATACTACGTTTACATTATTCTTATACATAATTTCTTTTACATTATTATGTGACAAAAGATGATTAGTTGATTTTAAATTAAAAATAAATTTTTACTCGATTATCTTTTGTCACAAAATAATGTAAGAGAAACGATATATGAAAATGATATAAACGTAGTATTACTCTAGAAAATATGACATTATATATAGCATTGTTTAACATTATAAATTTGACCTTTAAGAAAAGAACGATAAAGGTTTTTTTATTTTTTATTTTTTAAAAAAAATAAATAAAAAATCATTGAAGATCAAGTGATAACGACAAAATGATAATAGTAAAAGGTAAGTGGAGAATATTTTGGATGCATTACAAATAAGAATGATAAATTAATGGTTTTTTTTTTTGTGTCAAGAAAAATCATTGAAGATTAAATGACGATTAAGGTAGAAGTCGAATGAAATATCTATATATACAATCATTAAAGATCAAGTGACGATAACAAAATTGAGATAGGTATCCATTTTTCCGTTTAACATTACAAATACGATGTTGAGGAAAAAAACAAGGTATGAGGTATTTTAGTGTATGAAGAAAAATGGGTTGAAGATGGAGTGACAATGACAAAAGTAGAAGGTAAATGGAGGATTTTTTTTTTTTTTTTTTTGTCTCATAGATTAAGGTGGGAAATTAAAGTCATTTACAAACTAGAAAGGCAAAGGCTAGCCAGCCGCCAATCACTATTTACAAAAGTTACTAAGACAAAAGAGTTGTAACATTAATCTCTCTCAATTATGGAACATGTTTTGTCTAATTATCATAATTATGTTCATCAAACACACCAAGATTCATGTACCAGGCATGTCTCAGACAGCAGGATCAGAAATTTTTTTGTTGATTCAATTAAATTAAATTTTGACTCTATATAGCGGTTAATTACATTTTGATCCCTAATGTTTTGAAATCTTCAACTAATGGCTATTTTGTTTTTTCTTTTATAATTAAGTCGATTTCTAATGTCATTCATATCATATCAAGTTAGATTAAAAGAGTATTTTGGACAATTAGTCTTTTAACCTATTATCAATTGACAAAGATCTAAGTGTTTAACATACTTGTACAAAACCTCAAGGACTAAAATGAGTTTAACTCCTTTAGATGGTCAAATATTTTGTAATTAGTCAATTTGATAACTTAAAATTGATGTTTATTATTATTGTAAGTTTGAATTTTGTGTATGAAAATAATGGATATGGATTGGATACACGATTTATTGTGTTTGACATTTGATGTTGGCATATTGGTCAAATGTGCATTGGTGTAAATATTTGATTAAAGGTAAGGAGTTGTATTATTTGTCTTTTGCTTTTCTCTATGCATAAATAAGCTCGCCGTCTTAAACTTTACTTGGAAAGTCAAGCATAAACCAAGGAAAATATGACCAAGACTATGATTATTTCAAGACTTAAATTAATTTAAAAAAAAAAATTATGTATCAAATAACTTATGTTATGTTTTATAAAAAATATCATAGTGTTAATATGTAATTTAAGCTTATCATGGGCCAAATGACTCTAAATGTCTGTGTCCATTGGGCCTATGGTCTAGTTGAAGCCCCAAATCTAACTAGATTTTAATTCTTATTTCAATTTTCTGGATTTTTTTTCCTTTAATTTTTTTTCTACACCCATTTATAAATTCTCTAAATTAGTTAATTAATACTTATGTTTTACTATAACACAAGGGTAATAATTTCCAGTATCATTAATGTCAATCAAAACATAATCATAAGATTTTTATTTCCGTTATGTGTATTGATAATTTTTTAACTTTATATTTTTAAAAGATTATTGATGATGTGTTTAGATGGACTCACTTTGGTCCTCAAATTAAATGCCCATTTTCTATTTTTTACTAAAATAATTCATAATTACAGTGAAAAATTATTGCAAATGTCATTTAGTATATGATTGTTTGTTTGAACACAATTTCATTTAAAATATTAATATTTAATAATGATATTGAACTTAAAAGGCATAAAGTTTATATCAAAAACAATGTTAAATTAATTTAAAACTATTATTTTTTTACATGAATTTACTTGTTATAAATTTGTTGGAAGAGTTTATAAGTTTAATATTATTATTTAGAAATTTAAAAAAAAAAAATCTAATAATTGGTAGAGCACAAAAGCTTAGGAATAAAATAAATTTCCATTTTTATTTTAATAGAACTTAATTAAAAAACATAAACTAGAAAAAAAAATAATCCTTACCAATGAGGATGTGCCACATCATGACGTGTGGCGCACACGCGCACCCTCGTTCACTTGTTGTGTAGGCATCGTTGTACAGAAATTTGCTCGGACAAAAATACCAAGCAAAACCAAGTTAAGCTTCTTGTGTTGTGTGAGTGTCTCTTGAAGTTTCACAAGACTCAACTCTCAGATTACAATTCTGATCGCAAAATCTCAGAATAATCATCGCCCATCGATGTCTGCATTGTCTTTCACGTCACATCTTCACGTTCACGTCAATCCTATTCTGATTCCCAAACCAAAACCAAAGCCAAAACTCAACAAACTCAGAATTTCTTCGCTTCAAACATTCGCAACTCCACCTCCACAGCCCTCTTTTTCTGACCCTTTCGTGCTTCAATTAGCTGACTCTCTTGAAGACTCTCTCCCTTCTTCTTCACAGCCTCTTCCTCTTCAGAAACTCAGAGACTTGTCCTCTCAAACCCTCCTCTCAACTCCTTGGCCCTCTCGTAAAGATGAGCCTTTTCGTTTCACTGACACTTCTCTCATTAGAAGTTCCCAAATTGAACCCGTGTCTTACCCTGCGCAATTTCTTGATTCTTTGGACGTTTCAGGTGATGCCCAGTTCCCCAATCTTGTTTTTATTGATGGGTTTTTGAAAGAGTCTGTGTTGAATTTGTCAAATTTGCCTGATGGAGTTTATGTTGGTAGTTTGTTGGGGGCTTCAGATAGAATTATGGAAAGGGTAAGTGAGTTTATTGGTGATTTTCAATGGGGTGATTTGTTTTGGTCAATTAATGGGATGGGGGCACCGGATTTAGGGGTTATTTATGTTCCTGCAGGATGTAAGGTAGAAATTCCGATTTATTTGAGGTATTTTTCGGTTGAGGGCGGCAATGAAGAGTCGAAAAAGTTGCCAGTATCCAATCCGAGGGCGTTTGTGTTGGTTGAGGAAGGAGGAGAGGTTGGTATAGTAGAGGAGTTTCTGGCTAAAGAGGGGAATGCGTGTTATTGGGCAAATCCGGTTTTGGAGGTGGTGATTGGAGGAGGAGGGAAAGTTAGACATTCTTATGTGCAGAGTCAGTCTTTGCGAGCTGCTCATATCAAGTGGACTGCCGTGAGACAGGTAAATTCTTGTTATTGTTCTTGGTATTGCTAAGACTTAAATTTCTTTGAGCTTATAGATAATCAGTGTAGTTTGTAGAAGACTTTGAAAGTGAGTTCAGGGTACATGCTTTTGGCTTCAATTTTGGTAATTTTTGTAACGTTAAATTGAGCATTGAACATGAAACAAATAGTAATATGGCCAATGTATGTCTGTGTTTGTGCTTTAGTAAGTTTAATGGATACTGAATGTCAACTTGAGAAGACCTCGATGGTCAGTTTCATCCTGTAGTTTCACCTAGGACCAAGTCTAGAACCTGCTTTCAGGTTTTGCTTTTCTGAAGTCTTTCTTCTTTTCGTGGAGGCCATCTAATTTTCTTGGTGCTCCTTTGTCTAGTTTTATTTAATTATTTATATAATCTTATCAATATTCTAGATGATGGCTAACAATCCCAAAGTATTGCATAAATGATTGCTTTGTGGTCTGGGAAAGGGAAATGTGATTTTTCTTGACTACCACACAATTGGTTATGATTTGTTGTCATTTCAGATATCAATTCCCTGTTTCAGAGGTTCTTGAAATAGATATTTTTCTCGCTTTTTTTTTTCATCTGCTTAACTTTTATAAATTGTAATGTTAAGTGATAGAGGGAATTTGTAATGTGTCCCTTATTTTGCAAAAGTTTCTGCTCTAGTTGTGGCATTCTTTTAAATTTTGTGTGTTCAATACGGGACAAAAGATGAGCAACATCTTTAGGTCTGTGACTAGAAATGCTTTGAAGACTTGTTGGGGTATTTGAATAATGCATTAATTAAAGGTGTAAATATGTTATTAGTAATGCAAATGTGTGTTTGGTAAAGACAGCTCAGTTTGTGATAGAAACCATGAGGTGCGGGTCTGCAATAGGAGAAGTAAGGGTGAGAAATAGGGAATCACAGCTTGTGGTGTGTGGAATTGAGGGAGATTTGTTAAGGACAGATGGCATTGTAGGAATGGGACCGTACATGATTATGTTATGTGGGTAGCACTGAAGGAATTAAAAAGGCTGGAATGTCAGGACAAAAGGGTATTGAGAATTGTTAGGAAAGGGAATGGGTGGTTTGCTGGCCCTCGAAGCTCAGCTGTGTTCTAGATTCTTTTGCTTTGTTTTCATTTCGTCTATTGAGTGTTGTTCAGTTTAGCTTAGGAGGATTATGGCTTTACTCTGAATATTTTCCTTTGAACATTGTTATTTCATTACATATATCAATACATATTTCCTTTAAATTGCTCTCTTGTTATTGTTGTTGAGTTGTTTGTAAGGAAGTCCAGACTGTGTTGCCTGAGTATTTTGGTTAAAGGGGAAGTGTTCTATCAAATTGGTATCAGAGCACTGATTACTAGGTAATGGTCAATACCAGAATGAAAAACAAAATAGATGGAGTGGAGAAGGAGGTTACCATGATTCAGCGAGATATGACGAGGATGATGGAGAACGTAAACGCTATGAGAGAGATGATGATGGAGATGCAAAACTGGATGCGACGGAAAGACGAAGAGAAAGAGGCTCTCTGGAGAAATGTAACCAGAGAGGAAGGTAACCACTCGGGGAATGGAAACCCACATGACCGAAGGGGACAATTGGAGAATGAAGTACGTGGAGAGGGAGGTAGTAATCATGGTGATGGTTGGAATCGCCGAGAGTGGGGTGGGCGGAAATTTGAACTACCGCTCTTTTCCGACAACGATCCGTATGGGTGGATCTTCAAGGTTGAAAGATACTTTGCCATAAATCAGATCTCTGAGGACAGTAAAGTGCAATCGAAAACTTTGTGTATGGAGGGGGAGGCCCTTCATTGGTACCAGTGGACGGAATCGAGAGCGACGGCGAGATCCTGGCCGGCCTTCAAGGTGGCGTTTCAGCAACACTCAAGAGGTTAGCCCACTAGAATTATTAATGGTCACCAAGCAGAATAGTACAGTGGTTGATTATCTCAGGCGATTTGACGAGGTGGCGACGATGACTGTTGGTGAAAGGGAAGATGTCCTCACGACAGCATTCTTGAATGGGTTAAAATCGGAGATTAGGGCTGAAATCAAATTGCAACTGCCCAACTTGTTAACCCAGCCCAATTCATTAACCCAAGTGACTCTATTAGCCCAAAGGGTGGAAGAGAGAAATTTGGCATTAGAGGAAGCCCGCATGGGAGTGGGCCGGATCACTAAAATGGGCAATATTTCTAATGGGTCGCGCAACAGTTTAGCCTAACCTGATCAATGGAAGACCCAAAGTTCACTTAACTCTGCCCGACCCAATAACCAAAATACCAACCCATCCCAAAACACATCTCCCACTGCACGGAATTTCTCTGAAGGCACAGCCACTTCTGGGTCAACAGCTTTGATCAACAACAGATCGAGTTCATTCCGACGAGAGCTCCCTTACCGGAAGTTGACAAAAGCGGAAATTCAAAGAAGAAGAGAGAGAGGGTTATGATATAGATGTGACATGAAGTACTCGCCAGGGTATAGGTGCGGTGATAAGCAGTTCCAAATCATACTGCTTGAAGAAGGTGAAGAAGACCCAACATCCCATGAGGAGGAAACGACTGAAGAAATGGTGACCGAGTAGCAGCCGCGAGATGTTGAGCTATCCCTCAGTTCTGTGGTCGGGATACAGGGGCCAAAACCGATGAAGTTGAAAGGAAGTATTCAAGGTAAAAAATTCATTGTCTTGATCGATAGTGGTGCCTCCTACAATTTCATTAGTGTGGAAGCGGTGGGGAGGTTAGGACTTCCAGTAGAATCAACAAGCCCTTTTAGAGTCAAGGTCGGTGATGGGTATGGGGTCTCTTGTCAGGGAGAGTGTAAAGGGGTTTGTCTAGAGCTCCAGGGTGTTGAGATAGTCCAGGATTTTTTTTCCTTTTGAAATGGGGAGTGTGGATGTTGTACTAGGAATGGCGTGGTTGGAAACTCTGGGAGGTACGTGGGTCGATTGGAAGCAAAAAATTATGAAGTTTAGCTTGGGAGGGAAAAGGTGAAGTTAAGTGGAGATCCATCCTTAAGCAAAACGCTGATATTTTTAAAAGCAATGATCAGGACTGTGCAGAGTGAGGGTCAGGGAGTCTTAGTAGAGTTTGGGCAGCTCCAGGGGCAATTCAAGTGTAAGGAGGAGATAGATGACATGTTGGTTGAGGTCTTAAATAAATTTAACCTAGTGTTTGAACCATTGATGGGGTTACCACCCATTAGGACACACGACCACTCAATCCAATTAGTCCCAGGAACCCAACCCCGAATTTAAGACCCTATAGGTACCCGTACTACCAGAAAAACAAGATAGAACATATTGTTAAGGAAATGTTAACCTCGGGTATTATTTAACCTAGTGTGAGCCCCTTTTCAAGCCCCGTGCTGTTAGTAAAGAAGAAGGATGGTGGATAAAGGTTTTGTGTAGATTACAGGGCAGTGAACAAGATCACTGTGTCGAATAAATTCCCTATTCTGGCAATTGATGAACTATTTGATGAACTGGGAGGGGCAACAGTGTTTTCTAAGCTGGATTTGAAGTCCGGTTATCACCAGATACTAGTTCGACCAGAGGACACGCACAAGACAACATTCAGAACTCATGAAGGTCACTGCGAGTTCTTGGTCATGCCATTCGGTTTGACAAACTCACCATCCACTTTTCAAGCATTGATGAATGAGATTTTCCGACCACATTTAAGAAAATTCATACTTGTCTTCTTCGACGACATCCTGTTTATAGCAAGGAGATGACCGAACACACAAGACACCTCTCCACTGCATTTCAGATTCTACTGGAACATCAATTGGTGGTGAACAGAAAGAAATGCTTATTTGGGTAGCGACAACTGGAGTATTTGGGGCATATTATCTCAACTGAGGGAGTGTCGGTTGATCCATCCAAAATCGACAGCATACTAAAGCGGCCCATCCCAAGGAATGTAAGAGCACTAAGGGGGTTTCTTGGGTTAACTGGCTATTATCGATGTTTTGTGCAAGGTTATGGTAAGATTGCTTCACCCTTAACCTCTTTACTAAAGAAAGATGCTTTTGAATGGAATGAGACTGCCCAACTAGCTTTTGAGGAGTTGAAGAGAGTAATGACCAGTGTGCCCGTGTTGGCACTACCAAATTTTTCTAAGGAGTTTGTGATTGAAACAGATGCCTCGGGTAGTGGGCTAGGAGCTGTATTGATGCAGGATGGCAAGCCACTTGCATTTTTGAGTAGAGGGTTGTCCATTAAGTCTCAAATGAAGTCAGTTTATGAGAGAGAACTCATGGCGGTAGTTTTAGCTATTCAGAAATGGCGCCACTACCTATTGGGTCGACATTTTATCATTAAAACCGACTAAATAAGCCTGCATTTCCTAACTGACTAGAAGCTGTTAAGTGAGAGTCAATAGAGGTGGGTTATCAAGCTGTTGGGGCTGGATTTCGAGATTTAGTATCGGCCTGGTTTAGAAAATAAAGCTGCCGATGCTCTTTCCCGAAGACAGGAGGATGTGGAGCATAATGCCTTGTCCATAAGCTGTTTTGCTGGTATGATAGACTTGGAAGAGGCAATTCAACAAGACGATGATCTCCGCCACATTATCTAGCAACTGTTAATTGATCCAAGTAGCCAGCCTCCTTTCAAACTTGTGGGACACCACCTATTGTATCACAACAGGTTGGTAGTCCCGAAGACAGGCCCTCACATTCACAAACTTCTACATGAATTTCATTCTTCACCAATGGGAGGCCATTCAGGTGTTTTTAGGACCAATAAAAGAATCACCAGTGTGGTCTATTGGGAAGGGATGAAGGACATCCAGAATTATGTGGAGTTCCACCTGTGATCCACAAACGGACGCGCAAACGGAAGTTGTGAATCGGTGTTTAGAGACCTACCTCAGATGTTTTGTCAACAGTCAGCCTAAACACTGGCCAAAATGGGTGGCTTGGACAGAATTCTGGTTCAACACCACTTTTAATGTATCGGCTGGTATGTGCCCATTCAAAGCATTGTATGGTCATGATCCTCCGACAGTGCTTAAGTACGCAGACCACTCCTCCAAAGTCGATGCCATCAACTGCCAGCTCCAAGAGCGAAACTACATTCTCCAAGAGTTGAAAAATAATCTGGTTTTGGCCCAAAACAGAATGAAGAAATATGCCGATAACAAGAGGAGGGAAGTTACTTTTTAGGTGGGGGACTTGGCCTATTTGAAACTTCAACCTTACCGGCTGCTTTCCTTGGCAAGACGCCATAATGAAAAACTCAGCCTACGTTTCTTTGGTCCATTTGTGATCAAAAACAAAATTGGAGCAGTGGCTTATCAGTTGAACCTGCCACCATCAGCTTGCATACATGATATCTTCCATGTTTCACAATTGAAAAAGGCCATTTTTCCTGTCCCTAATAGTCAGCCACTTCTGGACATTCTCAATGAAGATCTTGTGCTGAGTGTTGAACCCGAAAGAGTGCTTCAAAAACGAAGATTGCTGAATGGTCAATGGGAAGTTCTCATTCAATGGAAGGGGCTGCCTACATATGAAAATACATGGGAGAGCTTTGACTTAATCAACAACCAGTTCCCATCCTTCCACCTTGAGGACAAGGTGGATCTACTTGGGGAGGGTAATGATAGAACCCATGAGGTGCGGGTCTACAATAGGAGAAGTAAGGGTGAGAAATAGAGAATCACAGCTTGTGGTGTGTGGAGTTGAGGGAGATTTGTTAAGGACAGATGGCATTGTAGGAATGGGACCGTACATGATTTGTTATGTGGGTAGCACTGTAGGAATTAAAAAGGCTGGAATGTCAGGACAAAAGGGTATTGAGAATTGTTAGGAAAGGGAATGGGAGGTTTGCTGGCCCTCGAAGCTCAGCTGTGTTCTGGATTCTTTTGCTTTGTTTTCATTTCTTCTGTTGAGTATTGTTCAGTTTAGCTTAGGAGGATTATGGCTTTACTCTGAATATTTTCCTCTGAACATTGTTATTTCATTACATATATCAATACATATTTCCTTTAAATTGCTCTCTTGTTATTGTTGAGTTGTTTGTGAGGAAGTCCGGACTGTGTTGCCTGAGTATTTTGGTTAAAGGGGAAGTGTTCTATCAGTTTGCAAATACCAAAACGCATTTTCTTGATTGGAAAAGTAACTTGGCAAACAGTTTCCAGAATTTCAAGTAACATTCTAAAAAATCTCCTGTTTCTGAAAACAATGAAATAATGCTCCATTTATTTTGAATAACATTTTATATGTTGTATAATAACTGCTCTCCATTTTTTTCAAAGAATGACTGCTCTCCATGTGCTTTCTTACTCGTAAGATCTCAATTTACTTGAGTGGGGGTGCAGAAGAGTTCTACTTTTATTAGTTGAGAGCTAGTATGAAATTTTATATGTCAAAAAGGAAAAAAAAGGGATTCTCATTCTCTACAGTCATTAGCAGAATCATATATCTGATAAAAGAAAAGCACCGGCAACATTGTTGTGGACTAATTCTTGAATTTTCGAGAACAAAAAACACCAGCACAAATGCTTTAATTTTTTTAACATAATTATTTCTGCGTTTAGAGGCTGTCTTCTAGGGAGTCATTGATACCTTAATTTTTAGGATTTGCGTATTACAGGAGATTGTAAATATAAGCAACTTTGTTAAAATATTTTAAGAATCAATTATAGTGGACTGAAGTATGGATTCAATGTTGGTCTTGTATCCTCCATTTTGTTGTCTGAGGAAATGTTCAGGTTGTTCTTAACTAGTGGTCAGATGCTTATAGGAATCTTCTCCTTGTCATAGCCTCAGTACCTGTCTGTTTACTTGTCAATTCTTGAAACCATTTTGTAGCTTTACGTTCTGTGATTTATTGAGCAGCAGTAAATTTATTCATCAATTTGCCATTTGTAGGAATCATCCAGTACTTATGAGCTTGTAGAGGTAAGCACTGGTGGAAAAATGAGCAGGCACAATGTCCATGTTCAACAACTTGGCCCAGAAACAGTAACAGAGTTGTCCACATTTCATTTGTCTGTCTCTGATCAAACACAAGATTTACATAGTAGCCTAGTCTTGGATCATCCACGAGGTTACTCTCGACAACTTCACAAGTGTATCGTGGCCCATCCACAAGGACAAGCGGTTTTTGATGGAAATGTAAAGGTCAACAGGTAATTTTGTTGGACACTTTTGTTGTAATTTTTGTACTTGGTAACATCATTTGATCGTGTGCCTTACTTCATATGATCTAGGTATATGATCACATTGCTGTTTATCAGCATTTCTATTCCAGTTTACAAGTTACCGGTTTCTCATATAGGATTAATCATTACAAATTGATGCTAATTAATACCTGGAGAGGAAATGTCTTTGAGGCATTTGTATGGCTAATTGTCATATATCAATTATTACTCCATTTATCTTGCTTGCTATAGTCTAAAGATAGTTTTGAGGATGTCAGTGGCAGGCTGTTTGTGGTGTTTATAGCTCTACTTGAATTATGCAGATATGCACAACAAACAGATGCTGGACAACTAACGAGGAGTCTCCTCCTTGAACCTCGTGCAACCGTAAATTTAAAACCCAATCTCCAGATTATTGCTAATGATGTGAAGTGCTCCCATGGAGCTGCTATAAGTGACCTAGAAGAAAGCCAACTCTTCTACTTTCATGCACGTGGTATTGACTTAGAAACAGCTAGAAAGGCTCTTGTCTTTTCCTTTGGAGCTGAGGTGATTGGGCGTTTTCCTTACCCGTCTGTTCGAAAACAAGCTGAGAGCCATGTCAAACAATTACTGGAAACCACATATGATAGTTCCTCATAGCGAGGGGTCGTAGATGGTATATATATTCAATTTTGTTGTTTAATATTTTGTCATTGTTCAACTGAATAATAGTTGTGATTTATTACACAATTCAGTCAAAACTGAGGTTTAAAACCTCAGTGGCCCTTATTGCCCCATTTTGGTTCCCGTGCAAATATAGAAAATGGAAGAGATTAGGAATTGTCAGAATATGAAATCGAAAATGGAATTTATATGTATCTGATTCTGTTGTTTTAATATTGTCATTATTTAACAGAGATATATTTACACTTACTATTGCAACTGTCTAATTTTTCTTGATGTTATGAACTTCAGCTGTCAGATGGTGTAATAAAGTAGAAATCGAGCTTGCAACTAGTGTTTCTTCTGTACAAGTATAGCTAATGAAATTGCCGGAGGGAAACAAAATTTTCTAAATTTATGTTTGATTTTCTCTTGTGGGTTATAAGTTTAATGGCTTACTCTTGTGATTGATTATCTTAGTTCCATTTAATACGCTAAATTTGGAGACGTCAAAGTAAGCTCTTGAAAGTAATTCAATCCGAGATCTTTAGCAGATTCTGAAGTTTGTCATGTTGTCAAGTTCAGAGTTTTCACTATGTGACTGCTAAATCATAGCCTAGTTATGCCTTGCCCAATGACACTCTTGAGTTGAGTGATAATATATTTTGCCAGCAAGACCACCTTAATACTACAGCTATAAACAAAATCCACCTCCCCAAATCTTGGCAATGTAGACACTTTTTACGCATAATAAAAGATGTTTCATGATATCAAACATAGAAGAAACATTTATTTACAATTAGGATATCTCATCTGGACTCAGTCGTCCCACATCGATTATTTATAAGTCAGTCTATTTCTTTATATAAGTGTTTGATTTGCTCTTCCAACGTGTTCGTAGAAAGGAGAGATGGTTGGCATCTCCCCTGACAGGGACGGGAACTGTCTTCGGACATTCTTGTTACCACACATCCGGTTAAGGCTACCCACCTCCGGTGGATCTCTAACCCAATTTTTTTTTCTTCTAATTTTTTAAATATAGTTTTGAATCAAGATAAGGTCTAACCAAAATATCCTAAAAAGAATCACCTTACTCCTTACTCGCTAACTATTTAAACAAGATTTTTCTTCAAACCCAAAACTTCCTCTTCTTCATTCCCTCACTCATGGCTGCTTCTCTCTCCACACCTCTAGATGTTCATCTCACCATACCAAAATCAGATAAAAGACGACCCATTTTCTTCACCAAACCACAGAGAACTCACCGTGCTGTAACATTAAGTGTTTATTGCAGCTCCTTAAAAGCTCCATCAAAGTCTCAAAATGTACCAGACTCTCCAAACCCCAAGACTCCATCTTTATCTGAGCAACTCAAGCCTCTCTCCACAACCACTCTTTCTCCAACCAAGAATGACCAAACCCATCTCTTATCCAAGCCAAAGTCTACGTGGGTTAACCCCACCAAGCCTAAAAGGTCCGTGCTTTCACTTCAGAGGCATAAGCGCTCCACTTACTCGTACAATCCTCAAATTAGAGAGCTAAAACTCTTTGCACAGAAGCTCAATGACTGTGACGACTCTGAAGATGCTTTCTTGGCTACTCTAAATGAAATCCCGCACCGACCCACTAGAGAAAATGCTCTCTTGATACTCAACAGCTTGAAATTTTGGCAAAAGACTTATCTTTTCTTTAATTGGATAAAGACTCAGAATTTGTTTCCCATGGAAACTATATTCTACAATGTTACCATGAAGTCTTTGAGGTTTGGGAGGCAGTTTCAACTCATTGAGGAGCTTGCAAATGAAATGGTAAGGAATGAAATTGAGCTTGACAACATTACTTACTCTACTATTATTACTTGTGCCAAAAGATGCAATCTTTTTGATAAAGCTATAGAATGGTTTGAAAGAATGTATAAAACTGGTTTAATGCCTGATGAAGTTACATATTCTGCCATTTTAGATGTTTATGCTAAATTAGGTAAAGTTGAGGAAGTGTTGAGTTTGTATGAGAGAGGGGTAGCTACTGGGTGGAAACCTGACCCCATTACATTTTCTGTGTTGGGGAAGATGTTTGGTGAAGCAGGGGATTATGATGGCATTAGGTATGTTTTACAAGAAATGAAATCTTTAGGTGTGCAGCCTAATTTGGTTGTGTACAATACATTGTTAGAGGCAATGGGCAAGGCTGGGAAGCCTGGTTTGGCTAGAAGTTTGTTTGATGAAATGATTGAATCAGGTTTAACCCCAGATGAGAAAACTTTAACTGCCCTTATCAAGATTTATGGCAAGGCTAGGTGGGCTAAGGATGCTTTAGAATTATGGGAGCGAATGAGGGAGAATAGGTGGCCAATGGATTTTATTTTGTATAACACATTGTTGAATATGTGTGCGGATATTGGATTGGTTGAGGAAGCGGAGAAGCTGTTTGAGCATATGAAACAGTCGGAGAATTGTAAGCCGGATAGTTATAGCTATACGGCAATGCTGAACATATATGGGAGTAGCAGGAAGGTTGATAAGGCAATGGATTTGTTTGAAGAGATGCCTGAGCAGGGGGTTGAGATCAATGTGATGGGGTTTACTTGTTTGATTCAGTGTTTGGGAAAGGCTAGGAGGATTGATGATTTGGTGAGAGTGTTTGATGTCTCTGTTGGATGCGGCGTTAAACTGGATGATAGGCTTTGTGGGTGTTTGCTGTCTGTTGTGGCCCTGTGTGAGACCAGTGAGGATGTTCATAAGGTAATTGCATGCTTGCAGCAAGCTAATCCAAAGTTGGTTGCCTTTGTCAAATTGATCGAAGATGAGAAAACCGACTTTCAGATCATCAAGGAGGAGTTTAGGACTGTCATTAGGGACACCGCGGTTGATGCCAGAAGACCCTTCTGCAATTGCTTGATCGATATTTGTCGAAATAGAAATCTCCATGTGAGAGCACATGAGCTACTCTATTTAGGAACCTTATATGGGTTGTACCCTGGTTTACATAACAGAACTGGGGATGAATGGAGTCTTGATGTGCGATCACTCTCCATCGGTGCAGCTCAAACTGCCCTTGAAGAGTGGATAGCAACTCTGGAAAAAACAGTTCAACACGAAGAGGTATTACCAGAGTTGTTTTTGGCTCAAACCGGTACAGGGACTCACAAATTCTCACAAGGTTTGGCCGCAGCTTTTGCGACTCACTTGGAGAAACTTGCAGCACCATTTAGGCAAAGTGAAGAAAGAGCTGGTTATTTTGTGGCAACTAAGGAGGATTTAGTTTCATGGGTGCAAGCAAGAATACCTTCTTCTGTTACCGCATAAACTGAGTTAACTATAAAATGTTGGTACTTATAATTTTTAGATTGTTATATTAGTTTCACAATTTTTTCACTGAATGGAATGCAAGTAATGGGAAAATGACTTATACAAAAGGGATCTGAAAATGAAATTCCAACTTTGTAAACCGCATTGGTGGAAATCCACCTTCAAGATTACAGGCTCTCACCTTTCATTAGGAAATGCTCAAAGTTCAGTAAGTATAACTGTACCCCCCCAACCAAACTACAAACTATTTCTTTTTCTTTTTTCTCTGCCTTGAATAGAAAAGAAAAAAAAAAAAAAAAAAAAAAGGAAGGCACCTTGGAATGTTAAGAGCCTCCATCTATGCAAATCTCTAAGTAAAGCAAAAGTCTAAAAGAAAAAGATTAGAAAAAAAAAAAAAAAAAAAAAAAAAAAAAAAAAAAAGAGTTCTTTCTTATCATTTTTTTCCTTAATTAGCATTTCCCAACACCCCTTCCCAT
>WYDK02000041.1:7717864-7735092 GCA_009867345.2 Toxicodendron radicans | reverse complement strand
TAACCTTGCATATGTTTATTTAAAGAAAATTTTATTGAACCTTATTTACAGTTTCTCAAAAACTCACCCTCCTTTCGAAACCCGAGTCCCACTAAGCACCCAGATCCGGTGGGGTAAGGGCCACCCGGGAGGGGGTATGACATCGATGCTTCGTGGTGACCCTCGTGGGACAGTCCGAGCCTGGGAATAACTTACTTCTATGTTCCTTCAACAATTCCAAGTGAGGTGACTATTCGCCATGCCCATTAGCTACCTTAGCAACATCAGGCAGGAAATGGGTGAAACTTTGACCTCTTACCTTGCCTGATTACAAACTGAGCAAGGCAAGGTGGTAGATACACCAGAAAAGGCGATCCGAACACTACTAATTGTTGGAATCAGGCCGCAGACCGATCTATGGAAGGAGTTACAAGCTGAGGACCATGTGAGTTTAACACAGTTCTACCAAATGGCAGCCAAATACCAACAGGTGGAAAGCTCAGTAGCCGCTTTGGGTGAAAGACCAGTAGGCGAACGCGAGGAAAGGTGAAGAGAAAATCGACTAGAGCCAAGAAGAAGAGGTGATCACGATCAAACAAGGGATTGACGACCTTTTCAAAAAAGGCCACTGATAGACCTTCGAAGGGAATAGGACGATCACCCCTGATTCAACCAGCACACCCCATTGGTATCAACCATTAGCGAGGTGTTAGCAGCGTCCAAAAAAGTTCAACGGTTACCATAGCCAGAGAGGTTGAAGGGGCCCAGACATAAGAGAGACATGCAGAAATATTACTGCTTTCATCGAGACGTGGGTCACACCACCAATGAATGTCGCGCATTAAAAGATGGAATCGAGGGACTCATACGGAAAGGCCAGCTACAAGAATATGTTGCCAAGGACCAGACAAGCGACAACCGTGAGGTGAGCAAGTCCCACAAGAGGGAACATACCGAAAATGGGGAACGTCATATCAGAATGATATTCGATGGACCTCACATAGCTGGAAACTCCAGAAGAGTGCGAGTGGACTCTGCTCCCCCCGTTTTCAATGTCGAAACGAGACCATCAAAGTGACCAATTCGGGAAAGCCCGGTCATCGGTTTCACTGAAGAAGAGGTCGCTAATACAAAGCAACCCCACCAAGATGTGTTAGTAGTGACGACCAAGATAGGAAATGACAAAGTCTCCAGGGTGATGATTGACAACGGAAGTGCAGTTAATGTGCTATTCTTTAATACATTCAAAAGGATGGGTTTTCGGGAGCGTAAACTACGCACAACCTCTACACCTATATATGGTTTCACCGACGATCATCTCTTTCCAAAAGGCCTTATCACCCTACCAGTGACATTGGGAGAAGGATAGATAACTTCAAAAGTAATGGCAGATTTCTTGGTGATCAAATGTCCGACGACTTACAACGCGATCTTAGAAAGGCACATATTAGCTGACCTAAAAGCCATAACTTTGATCCACTGCCAGGCGATGAAGTTCCCCACTCCTTCAGGAGTTGGCATTGTCAGAGGATCACAAACGGAATCAAGAAGGTGTTACAATGATGCGGTTACAATCGTAGAGAAAGGGAAGAATATAATTGCAATGACAGTTGGGCCGATTATCCCGCAGTCCATTGGGCTGGAGGACTCGATCGACCCCGCCTACATAGAGAATACTCTTTAACAGGCCCGGTGGAAGAAATGCGTGAAATATCGATCAGTCCAGAAGACCCCTTGCGAATGTTGATGATCGGAAGTAACCTAGAAAAAGATGTGTCCGAGCAGTTAATTGCCTTTCTAAAGACCAACTCGGACGTTTTTGCATGGATACACGCAAATATGGTGGGCATAAATCCCGAGGTGATATGTCATCGTCTAAATATTAATCCTGGAAGCAGGTCAATCTTCCAAAAGCATCTTTCGATGGACGCCGTCACAAGCTCTTAAAGAGGAAGTCAATAAAATGCTTGCAAATCGATTCATAAGAGAAGTCAAGTATCCAGATTGGCTCGCCAATCCTGTGTTGGTAAAAAAGCCCAACGGGAAATGGAGAACGTGCATCGACTTCTCAAATCTTAATAAAGCTTGCCCGAAAGATAGCTTCCCACTACCAAGAATTGACCAACTCGTATACGTGACAGCGGGGAACACATTATTGAGCTTCATGGATGCTTATTTGGGATATAACCAAATCTCAATGAGCGAGGCAGATAATAAACACACTTCGTTCATAATCGATCGGGGCATCTACTGCTACAAGGTGATGTCGTTCGAGCTAAAGAACGTCAAGGCCACTTATCAAAGGCTCGTTAACAAGATGTTTGCCGATCAAATTGGCAAGAAGATGGAAGTTTACGTGAATGATATGTTAGTCAAGTCTAATAGGGCCGAAGACCGTGCCAAACACTTGGAAGAAATGTTCGGCATATTGCGGAAATACGGGATGAAACTGAACCCCCTAAAATGTGCTTTCGGGGTAAGTTCGGGAAAATTCTTGGGCTTCATAGTAAACCAGCGAGGAGTAGAAGCGAATCCGAACAAAATACAGACGTTCTTAAGTATGAAGAGCCCGACCAAGCCAAAACAGGTTCACAACCTAAATGGAAGGATCGCCGCCCTTAGCCGGTTCGTGTCAAAGGTGACAGACAAGTGTTTACCCTTTTTCAAAGTTTTGAAAGGCAACAAGGAATTCAGGTGGAGCGAGGAGTGTGAATGTGCTTTCCGAGGAGTAAAGGAGTTTTTGAGTCGTCCTCCGCCTCTATCAAAACCCATACCAGGTGAACCACTCTTGCTATACTTATCTGTTTCGCAACACGCGATTAGCATTGTTCTAGTAAGGGAAGAAGGACGCGCTCAATGGCCAGTTTATTATGTGAGTAAGAAGTTGCTTGATGCTGAGACCAGATACCCCAGAGATGGAGAAGTTAGTGCTAGCCTTATTGACCGCGTCCAGAAAGTTGCAGCCATATTTTTAGGCGCATTCGATCCATGTCCTGACGAACTACCGCTTCAAAAGGTGTTGCAAAAGCCAGAATCCTCGAGAAGGATGATCCAGTAGGCCATGGAACTAAGCGAGTTCGATGTCAAATACATTCCATGAGCGACCATCAAAGGCCAGGCCCTAGCGGATTTCATGTGTGAATTCTCTTATCAGCCTGAAGAAGAGAGTGGGCTGCAAAAAGACAACCTCCCGAGCAGCACTCCCTTCACCAAGAGAGACATTGGGGAAATAACCAAATGGGTCTTGTATATGGATGGCTCGTCCAACGAGAAAGGGGACAGGAGCATAAATCATGTTGGAAAGCCCGGAAGGAGATCGCACCTTGTTCGCAGTCAATTTTGGTTTTGACGCCTCAAACAACGAAGCTGAATATGAGGCAACGATCGCTGGAATCCAATTGGCCAAAGAAATGAAGGCAAATTCAATAGAGATCG
Source organism: Toxicodendron radicans (assembly GCA_009867345.2). Lineage (NCBI taxonomy): Eukaryota > Viridiplantae > Streptophyta > Magnoliopsida > Sapindales > Anacardiaceae > Toxicodendron > Toxicodendron radicans. The sequence goes on along the minus strand of WYDK02000041.1, from coordinate 7,731,678 downwards.
ACAACGACTCTCAGCTCGTAGTTTTCCAAATCTTGGGGGAATACCAAGCTAAAGAAAAAAGAACAGTGTCTTACCTCGCGAAAGTGAAGGAAGAGCTCGCGAGTTTCAAAAGCTTCATCATTAAGCGAATCTCGAGAGACCAAAACTCCATCGTCGACGCCCTGGCTTCAAACTGATGGATCGATTCTTGTAAAATTCTTGTTGAGATCAAGCATCTTCAAATCAGGCAACGAAGTTTTGACGATAGACCGAACATGCACTTGGATGGATCTGATCATCATCTACCTAAAAGATGGGATGATCCCGGGCAACAAGAACGAAGCCCGTGCATTGCGTGCAAAATCGGCTAGATACCTCTTGATAAACGAACAATTATACAAGCAAGGGTTCAGTATCCGGCTACACAGATGTGTGACTAGCAACGAATCAGACTATATCCTCCGAGAAATTCATGAGGATATATACGGTAATCACGCGGGGGGGCGATCTCTCGCTTACAAAGTCCTTCGCCAAGGATATTACTGGCCGACGGTGCACGAAGACTCCTCCAAATTTGTGCAAAAATGTGACAAGTGTCAAAGGTTCATGAATATCCTGAAAGCCCCACCACATGACCTGAAGACACTCACTAGTCCTCGGCCGTTCGTGGTCTGGGGAATTGACCTCATAGGACCGCTACCCCCGGGAAAGGTAGAGTCAAATTCGCTATGGTCGTAGTAGACTATTTTACCAAGTGGGAAGAGGTTGAGTCACTTGCAACCATAACGGCACACAACCTCAAAGACTTCGTTTACAAAAATATTGTGTGTCGGTTTGGGATTCCACATACCATAATCACCAACAATGGAAAGCAATTCGACAGCAATGAGTTCAGACAATTCTGCGAAGGGCTAGAATTCGAAAGAGCTTTTCAGCCGTCTATCGACCCCAACCTAACGGGCAAGTAAAAGCTGTGAATAAAGTTATCAAGCATACACTAAAGGCGAAGCTCAATGTCGCCAAGGGCAATTGACAAAAGAATTACCGAAGGTACTGTGGTCGTACAAAACGACGACTCGAACAGCCACTAACGAAACTCCTTTCTCTATAGCTTATGGGTGCGAGGCCATGGTCCCCGTAGAAGTAGGGATAAGCACCTTCAGGTGGGAAGCCTTCAAAGAGGATGTAAACGAAGAGCTTTTTGTGACTCAGGCTCAATTTGATAAGCAAGCATGGAAACAAGGCTCAATTGCGGGTAGCAGCATACCAGCAGAAAACTAAGCAATACTTCAATGCCAAAGTTAAGGAAAGGGATTTCTAGGGACCTTGTCCTGCTAAAGATTATCCCGAGCACCAAGGATCAGTAGACTGGAGCCCTCGGACCGAGTTAGGAAGGGTCTTTTCGAGTATATGAGAAATTGGCCTCTAGAACCTTCCACTTGGAGTATCTCAGTGGAATCAAGATACTGCGAGTTTAAAATGCGGAACACCTCCGTAAATATTATCAATAGTTAGTAACCCCGCGCTTTTGATCAAGCGATGTAAAAATAGCACTTCGCCTAAACTGTTTTTGTAATCATGATGAATTTAATGAGAGTACGGAAAATTTTTGTTATTTTAGAAATGCCTTAAAAACTTAAAGAGCACGTTGTAAGCATAAATAGCACCCATGAGGTAAGACTGCCCACGATTTTCTCGTGAAAGCAGCGGTCATAAACCTATGCAAAGTCGTGATACACGGAAGGCAGAGGAAAACAAGGTCGCTTGTAAACACCCCATGAAATGCAGTCCGCCCGAAGGTTTAATGCGAACTTTGGTAGACTAATACTCGCCTAAAGAAAATGCCCCGAGAATGATGACAAAAACATCAGAACTCGGGAGGCGAATCTAAGTGAACTCTATGCAAAATAAGTCGGATAGTCAAGCAAGAAGATTGAAAACAACAAGCAGAAAAAATAAACAAGTTCATTAAAGATCGATAGTTCAAAATTACAAAAGCAAGAGCCGGGGTGAACATAAAAGAGAAGAAGAAAATATATACAGTAGGGGCCTGAGGATCGTCACCACCATTCGAAACTTGCGCCCTATTTGAAATCTGGTCACTTTCACCCAGAGGTGCCTCATCACTTTGGGGGACGGGGGACGGGGGACGGGGGCCGAGGAAGATGCGAGAGAGCGACTCTGAAAGGCAACCTTCCGAATTTCCGCTTGATAATCCTTGGGGAGATAAGAATAATCGATCTTTGGATGAGCCTGGAAAGTTTGTTGCAGCAGAAACACCGATGTCTTCCAAACGACGATAGCGGAAGCCAGCTTCGAGTCCGCGCAAACCGTAGTAAGTCTAGCAACCTCTTCTTTGAGCTCATTTATCCTTGCCCCCGTGGACACCAACTGAGATCGGATCACCTCGGTCTTACCCTTGACGTTGTTAAGCTAGATCGGAGGGCCCTTTTCTCAGATTCTCATACCTCCTACTCTTCGCGGCGTCTAACTTATCTCTCTCTCTCGCTCTCTAGAGCCGCCGCCAACGCTTCGTCGTTTTTGGCAACCTCAACCTTGATAATGTCAAGTTCGAATTCGAGGCACGCAACGTTTTCGCGAGCAGTTTTCTTAACTCTCTCCCGCTTTTCGTTTATTTTATCAGCGCCCCCTAAGACCGCTGATCCCTCTTGATGAAGAAGGGCGAGTTTATTACATCCTTGCGTCAAGCGGTAAATAAAAGAAAATCACGACGGGGGCAATGTCTCAGTTTCAAAGAATAAAAGGGGGTAAAAGAACAAGCCAATACCTTCCCCATCATAACACCGTATCCTAGAAGGACTGCAAAAAGGACATCTTCCTTGAAGCCTCATAATCTTCCTCGGTGACCATCTCATCGAGGAGTATGGTTCCTGGCAAAATGCGTGCCCACACGTTGAACCCTTCAAGGCCTACAGCATCACTTTCTTTAGAGGCCCCGGCCTGTTTGGGTGCAGCACAACGCCCGACGAGAGATAGGGCGCTCTCCATTTACCTCTTGCTAGGAGCCAAGGAGCAGGCTGCCTCTCTAATATCGATAGCACCTCTTCGGGAGCCTACCTCGCTTGCTTCCTTCTTAGATGGAGGCGCGGTCTCCTAAACCTCAACCTGAAGTTCGGTCGAAATCGTTTCAGAATTGAGCCCCTTAGGCCTCGAACCAGGAGGCCTAGAGCTCAATACACCAGTACCACTACCCTAAGATAGGTCGGTAGGTTTTCTGGCCCACATCTCTGCAACACATTTTAACAAAGCATCAGAATAAGTGAACAAAATAAGCGCATAAGTGTATCAGAAAAATTTAAATACTCACTATGACCCAAAGCTGAAGTCAAAATACAGTTCGAAAGCGAGCACTTGGCGGGCAAAGACATCACTCTTGCAGGTTACCCCGAGAAAGAAGTTTCCCGACGTCCAGACTGTCTTCAGAAAGCTCGCTGAATTGCAACAATCGTTGCTACGAGTTAATTAGCACGTATGGTTTACAAATGGCGAGCGGCCAGTCACTCACTTGCTTTACCAAACGGCGTGATTCCGTCCTCACAGAAGAAAAAGTAATTTGAATCCCAATGGGGGATTTTGTTCAAAAGATTAACCAAGCCAGGTCCAATCTGTTTTGTCTTGGACGGGTATTATGGTCCCGTCCTGCTCAGTTTTAATCCATACATGTGAACGAACTCATTCTCTCCCAGGTCGCCCATCCCCGCTTTGTGAAAGGCAACATACATGCCAACCATGTGAAGATATGAGTTGGCAGTTAACTAAAGAGGGGTGATCTCAAACCTCTTCAAAATGCTAGCCATGAAAGGGTGAAGGGGAATCGATACCCTATCTCAGAATCTTCTCAGAGATCGCTGCGAACCCCGTCGAGGGGTCTGAAGGCACGCGACCTCTAGCCTCCCAGAGTTCGCAAGTTATCGCATGCTCATCCTTAACTCGAGCCAACTCTCCTTCCGAAAGGGAAAGAAGCAGCCTTGAGAGGGGGACAAGTGCCAAAGGAACGGCGCCCTCAGTGGAGCCAGAGCCTTCCGCCTCTGGGAGAAGAATGACAGTTGTCGAGGGACGATCACTCACAGAAGCACCTGCTACAAACGCAGTCTGCTCCCTAGAATCGTTGCCGAAAATGGAATTAGTGGCTAAAACATCATCAATAGCCATAAGCTTGGAGTAAGGTAAATGAAATGCCTGAAAACGCACGGGAACAAGTGTTACGTGCTGGTGAAAACCCAATTACCATTCTAACTACACTTGCCCTCGAAACAAGAAACCCCGACTCCGCCCTATGGCCCATCGACGACGAGACCGAAAGAAAAGAAAACCCAGAGTCCAATTGGGAGACTCCAGGCGACAGCACAAACCAACTAACGGAACGAAGTGCCACCAAGGCGACAGCGTCCTATTCACAAAGGCAAGAAAAAAGGTGAGGCGACTTACAAAATCTTGACCGTTGGGAAGAAGAGCAAGAGAAACCATGAGCAACTCCTCGGAAGCACAATCTCGTTTGAAAGTGAAAAAAGTGGGAAGGTAATAAGACCTACACACGCCAAGGGTTTTATAATAACACCTTTTAGGGACACGAAACGACCCCAACCATCCGATCAGTGCCACGCGTCATCAATGAACCCAGGGAAAATAACCGCCATTTCGGGAATAATGCGTCACACCCCTGACACAACAGGCGTTTCTTCTGACACATCAGGCGACATAGCGACGTATGTGGGAGGCTGTATTTAATGCGCCTAGAAAATCCCAACCGAAGGCAACAAGTATTGAATTCTTGAAAAATGAAGGGGTTTTGTGCTCGAAGATGGATTGATGTTCGCGAAATAGGTCGTGAATCGGACTATACTCACAGTTCACACGATACATTATGCAAGGATGCACAAAGTTCGGGCAAAGATTACACACGTAATATAAGGGGTAAAAATTGCATCATTTTATTAAATCAATTTCTCAGATTACAACGACAAAAAGAAAAAGAAATACAAAAACAACTATGGCAACATAGGAAAATGATCGATGCCTATCCTCAACCCTGCTCAAAACTTTACGAGCTCGAGGATCCGGCCCCTCTCAAGCCAGCAACCTCCTAACGGAGGCGGACAATCTCGCGGTTTTGATTAAGGTGATTTGCATGAAGTACCACTACATCCTGACGAAGACCCTCGGTTTTCGCTCGAGCCTGAGCCAAGTCGCTCTCAAGCTCGCACAAGCGTCGCTTGTGGTCTTCAGCAGATAAAAGATCGTCGTATGCGCTCTGAAAAGTGCGAACGTCAAAGCCAAAAGCTGAAACAAAGTAAAAGAAAACGTCATAATATTCAACGATAATCAATCGAAAAGTATGTGACTCGGCGAGTGCCGAAAAATCAACCTTGGCTTGATCAGCGCCTATCCTCGCCAGGAGATCGATGCTACCCGGAGATGATCAGGGGACACGAAGATGATAAAGGAGGTTATCCGGTAGGTTCGTCTCAATCGCAAACTTCGACAGTTCAAGGAACCTACCCCCAAGGCGAATCCTGGCTGGGACAGTAGGGAGCCTCATGCCCAGGCAAGAAGGCCCCTCTACTCCAACACTAGCCGCAGTAGCAGCCACTACATCACCAACACGATCCCTACGAGATGGGGATTGCACACTTCCAACTGAGTCTCGGGGACTCTCCCTTCCCTCAACGCCAACGGGGCAAGAGGGGCCTGCACCGTCGTAACTGGCCTTCCCTGGCCTCTCGGGAGACTGAGCTTCATCTTAAATGCCATTGCAGTGAGAAGGATTCATTTTGATTAAAGAAATTAAGGGAGCATAGAAAGGTATCTTCGGTAAGCTTGAAGAATACGGTTTTAGACCAGGTAATGGAAGAAGTGTCCAGAGTGATGCATATCCGGAGAGGTCCACTCAAAACCCATTTATACGCACGAATGGGTGAGAATATCTAATCGTTATTATGACTGGCCGTTCCCAATGACTAAAGCATCACAAAAATCTGAGAAAAAAGCGGAAGGAGTTAATGCTTGCAGGGTTTAGGCAGCGATTTGAAGAGCGATATGACAGTCCTTGGCAAGGGAAAAGACATTCTCGAAAACTGGAAAGGTGCCATGTCACAAATGGTCTCCCCTCAAACACCGGTAGTAAACGTTACACCCTATCTTGGCCAGCCAAGAGTTTCCAGTAATCGCTCGCGATCACTAGAAACTGGGGGGGTTAATGTTGGAGGGTTTTCTCTCACGATTAGATGTGCGCCACGTGTCCTGTGTCAAGGGTGCGAGATCAACAAGCAAGAGCGCTCCATGTGTCCTTGATCCTGTGCTCAAAATAGGGGATTAAGTGACTCCTGGTAAAGCCGGCTGAGAGCATTTAATGTGATCATTGTCACAAAGTATGGGATGAACCGTCTAAGACTGGCTTAACTGGGATCAAGCATGGTGTTACTATCCAAAATCCAGGATATCCGAGATAATGTATGCAAAGATCACCGTAATCTACCCACTCCCACCAAACGTCAAAAGGGGGGCTATGTAAAGAGCAACAATGGGAGGAGCAAAGAGAGAGTCTCCTGAAAAATATACGGGAATTATCGCCATTATCACTTAACAGTATCCATTGTAGCTCACTTTCAAATACTAAAATAATATCAGTGGACGTAGGTTTGGTGAAACTATTGCCAAACCACTTTAAAAACCTCTTTGTCATTTCCATTCTGTTTACTCACCTACACACACTCACTTTTACAACACTAACCGTCGGATATCATAGTCGATATATGGAGGTTACGTCATTGCTTACTCAATCCCACCAAGATCGATCAAGTACCTCTCATTAGTGCAAATTTTCGTACTAACACTTTGCGTCAGTTAAAATTTTTTACATAAAGGACACAAAATATATGAAACCAAAAATATTATTATCCAAAAAAAAAAATTGATGTGATAATATTACTAGAATCTGTATTGTAACATGATCTTAGTTACAGAGTAAGATCATGGAGCAGCAAGCCCAGATAAAGAAATCCAATAAACTTCAGAGCCCATTTCTGTCCATAGGTTAGAGGCCCAGCAAGCACAAAACCTTAAGATTTAATAGCACATTTATATTTTATTCATGGACTGTGGTTGATGAATTTCTCCTTAATATTTTATGAGTTAACTAAGTTATTTCAATTTTAATTTTTAATATTAGTTATGAACTAAACTAGAATATATGTCATTTCCCTCGAACAAACATCGAAATTGTGCAAACCAATGCAAAACCTTGTTATCAATTTCATAGATTTTAATGGTCCCTCTGCTGATCTTGAATAGTTGAATGTGACTGAACCTTCATGTCTTTTTTTTATTCTCATATATTTTATTCACAATTATGCATTGAATTTGAAATAATTAAAGAGTTAATTATAACTTAAAGAAGCAATTACAGATAAAAATAAAAAGAAGTAGAGGAGGACTAATTAGGATGAGGCTTTTGTTACCCACCATTCATACAAGATAAAACCAACCACGATAACCTTCTTTTATGTCATACATTTTCCTATTTGCTTGGAGAGTTTGAGCTTCAGATTTTTCAGCTCAAGATAATAAGCATGGCGCTAAGAATGTGGGCTTCTTCTACTGCTAATGCACTCAGACTCTCTTCTTCTTCCAAAGCTTCCATTTCTCCTGCTGCCTTTTCCCTCTCCAGATGTTTCTCTTCTGGTACTTCATTTTTCTTGCTTTTTTGTTCCTTGTTGTTATCAGAATGTTGTTGACATGGGGTTGATTTGATTTGTCTTCTTGTAGTTTTGGATGGGTTGAAGTACGCGTCTTCACATGAGTGGGTGAAGCATGAAGGCTCAGTGGCCACCATTGGCATCACTGATCATGCTCAGGTTTTTTTCTGTTTTTTTTCTCTGCGGAGATATTCAGGTTTATAATTATAAGAACTTGAATGTCTTTTTTTTTTTTTTTGGTTTGTATGATTACAGGACCATCTTGGGGAATTAGTGTTTGTGGAGCTGCCGGAACCCGGTGGCGCAGTCAGCCAAGGCCGCAGCTTTGGGGCTGTGGAAAGTGTGAAAGCAACCAGTGATATTAACTCCCCAATCTCTGGTGAGATTGTTGAGGTTAACTCAAAGCTTGCTGAATCTCCTGGTTTGGTAATTCTCCCTTTCAATTACTTATTTTTTTTTTCATTATCCTTAGCAATATAATGTAGGACCATATTTTGAATTGATTTGTAGCTGACTTTGATGTTTTGAAAAATGAAGATAAATTCAAGCCCATATGAAGAAGGATGGATGATAAAGGTGAAGCCTAGCAGTCCATCAGAATCGGAGTCGTTGATGGGTCCAAAGGAATACACAAAATTCTGTGAGGAAGAAGATGGTCATTAGTATTATTAAGATATGTTCAACTTCCAAACATTTTCCTTTTCTTTGTTTTAAATTACAACCTGTTTGTTTCTGTTGTCATTTTCATCTTCATGTAATTAAATTTAATTAAGACCCTTTTCTTGCCTTATGATCATCACTAAATTCAGCTTAATTTGTTTTTCCTCTAACTAATCTTGATTAATTTCATGTATAGCTTGGAGAAAAAGAAAAGAATTATTTATTATTCTCAAACTTCATACAAGTAACTGGCTATATTACTTGACTACATAAACGAATTTAATTTCTGGGAAATATGTGGATGTTCATGATCTGAGCTTAATTACTTTTGCAAGACAGTTATCTGAAGGTTTTGGTATCGGTAAGTACATGATTCGGCAACCTGGATTAAGTTGTTCAAGCCTGCGATTAACAGAAAGAAAAGAGAAAAATTAGAGAGATAAGTAGTACTTCTAATTCTGTTTAACTTATGATAAAAGTAATATAAAACTCACTTGTAGTTAAGGAGAAAATAATGAAGGAAAATGGAGATTTCAAGCTTGGCTAGATCAGCTCCAGGGCAAATCCTGGGTCCAGCTCCAAAGGGAATAAAAGCTCCTGGTTTAGCTACATGGTCCTACATTCAAGTCAAGAAAATTAATAACATTGAGATTGTTTTTTGTGTGTTTGATGAATTTGGTGTCCCTCTTACCTCCCATCTTGAAGGATCATATTTGGTTGGGTCAGGGTAATTTTCAGGATCCATGTGAACACCTCTGTTCCAAACCAAAACTTTCCAACCTTTTGGTATTGTATAACCTGCAAATCGATAATTTTCCCTTACTCTTAGGTATGACAGAATCAAGAAGAGCAGGAGGTTAGGGAGGAAACTTTAAGCGTTCCGTGACTAACCTTTGATGGTAACATCTAATTTTGCCTGGCGAAAATTTGAAAATGAAAGATTGGTTCTTCTTAATGTTTCATCTATCACCTATATCATAAACAATAAAAAAAAAATGAAAAATATGCAGCTTGTTATAGACCATGATTAGACAAAGCAAGTCAGTTTTACCTTAGCAAGATATTCCATTTGTTTAATTTCCATTAGATTCAATCCTTTCTGTGTTGTCGGTCTTCTCTTCATAATCTCCTCTTGCTCTTCCTGCCAAGTTGGATTGCTTCACAAATTAACACAATCTTTATCACTTAAAACTAAAATTTGTGTAGACAGTCCCAAACCTTGGCTTTCTGCAGCATTTCAGGATGCTGATGTAGGTAGATTATCGTCCACATTGTAGCATGCGCTGAGCTTTCATGACCAGCAAATAAGAACATGAGGAGTAAGTCTTTGATATCTTCATCCTCCAACTTTTTACCATTCTCATCTTCCACTTCCATCATTAAATCAATCATGCCTCTCTTTATTGGCTTCTGCTTGTCTTTACTTTCCCTCATTGCTCTTCTTTCATCTAGAACAGTTTGAAGGATCTTCAACAACTTATTTCGTGCCTGGTCAGAAAGAAACATGAGATTAAGCTCATAGATGTTATGTTCTTCAACCTTACATTGAAAATGACAACGATAACCTTTTAACAGCTAGCAGTAAAAGGCTGATATATTCCTAATTAAGATCTACCTACCACCAATTATTGAGATGGCATGGTTGAAAACATCAATATTGCATAAGGTTATTGTTAAAAGCAAGTAAAGGGATTTGTCCCCTTGAGAGTGACTTGCAAGAAACATTGTACCTCTAGCAAGAAAGCACATTGTTATTCGGCACAAAATAAATAAAGCCTTATGGTAAACGAGAGTTTCATTCAAGAATTCAATAAAATATCTTGCCGAATCTTGATTAATTCTTCTGATAGTATTATCTATGAATCTCTATGACCAAATTAATTTACCTTGAGTGCTCTGTGGAAAGCGAAACCAGGGATGTTAATGGCAGAAGACTTCAATCCATAAAGTATATCAGTGTAATATTTCTCCACTGATCCAAGAATCGAATCACTATCGGATCCCAGGAAGATGTGAGTGATGACTTTGAAAGCAATCTTCCTCATCTCAGTCAAGAACTCGATTGGCTTGTCGTTTCTCGCCCATTCATCCAATGAAGTAATCACAATGTCCTGGATGTACTCAATGAACATGGCTAGAGCGTCATGGCCAGTGATTGAACTTGTCGTCAGCTTGCGAAGACGCTTGTGTTCTGCAACTGAAATGCTATGGAATGATTTTTTTCCTGTTAAATGCTTGGTTGAAGCAGGATAACCAAGTGCAAATTGCTCAGTGTCCATCAACACTCGTCTGCACGTTTCTGGGGTGCAAACTATAACGCTCGGGCTCCCAAATAAGTAACTCTTATAGATACCTGTTCGACCATATCTGTATCTCCAAAAGATCAGAATTATGAATAAGCGTGCATGCAAGACAATTGACAGGGAGAGAATTTAAACAAACCTGTGAACTAAGTTGTAAATGAAGTTATCAGGATTACTGGATTTGAAAGCTCGGAGGAAAGACAACATGTTGCCGAGCAGAGGCCAACCCATATCACCCGGAGGGAGAGCCCGCCGCTGCTCGCGACTCAACCTGAAACTAACATAATACCACTCGTTTATTCGTCTGAGAAATCCAAACAAGACAACATAAGTGCCAAGAAGAATTGCAAGAATCAGCCACAATAAATCTAACTCCATTTGTGGTGTTTGTTTATGTATGCAAGATAGTTGATCGCTCACATTTATATATATATGTGGCTTATTGTCTTCTATAATACACGTATCAATAGCTAAAGAGTTGCTTAATTGGTTCAACGAGTTAGGTGAATACCTAGTCTTCCATCTTTTCTTGTACTTCATCTTATAAAAATATTGCATCAGGAGGCAATGACAGAATTTTATAGTCTTTCACGTTAAATTTTTAGTTGATTTTTTTCTTGGGCATTACTTGACATAAACTAACAATACCAAATTTTAAAAAAATTACACATTTCCATAGTAGAAAGGGACTACATGTATGATTTCTCCAATATTTTTTGGAGTATTGGTAAAGTCATTGACTTGCAATTTAATAATTCAGCATGAGATCAATGAGGAAGAACATTTTTTGAATTGAAATTCTTAATTATACATATAATATTAAAATGTAGCAGCTATATATATTTGGTCATATCTCAAGATGAAGATTCCTGAGTGTGCAGGTAATTCACTGGAAATTTTGTTTAAGATTTATGTGATGTTATCTGAAGGAGAAAATACTCACGCCACTTATGAATTAATTATTTTTTAAGCTGAAACTTAAGCTAGTTCATCGAAGTTGAAGCAGTCATTTTTGTGGTTGCTTGAAATATTTTTGATAAATGGCACAAGTTAGGCCTGCATTGATTTATTTGTTACTTTTGTTGCTGTTAAGATTCTTGGTTTGTCAAACTTTTGAATGAGTATATGCTTATATTCTATTGTATGCACGTTTGAGTAAGATATTTAAGTTTCATTTATCTGCTATTATTTTGTGTGCACACTCAGAGTATGTAAACACATGTTAATTAGACATTTTACTAACTTCGTGTCTGATTTTGTTTTTTCCAGATGGTATATGTTTTATCCATTTTGGATATTTGTTTGTGTGTTTGTTGAGGTTGTGAGAACCACTTTACAGGTATCTTCATCTCACTCGTGTAGTCCAGAAAAGTTGTATAACTTTTCAGGTTTGAAATTCTTTTTTGATTTGGCACATAAAATTGAAGATTTGTTTCACTTTTTGTCAACCATTTGTCTACACACCTGACAATCTTTGTCTTGTGCAAGAGAGCACTATTTATCATCTTCTTCCTTGCTCAAGAGAGAGAATGAACCAGATATTTTGCTTAGGCATTGTGCTATGAATTTTTCAGAGAGTTTCATTTTGGTTTCATTCTATGTATATGTTTCATTTGGATTAAGTTTACGTTTATCTTATATTTTTTCTATTTCATTTCTGTGCCATGAATGTAAGCACATTTATGTTCTGTTCTTATTGTTGAACATTGGCTGGAACTTGGTTCCTGAAAAATGTGAACCAATCGTTTGGGAATAGAAAATGAAAACAACATTTTGTTAAAAAGTTTTCAGAGCAACCTAACTTTGGTGGATTCCAAAAAAGGTTCTCTAAAGAAATTGAAAAGAAAAAGGGAGTCAAGTGTTTTGAGTGTGAAGGGTATGGTCACATTCAATCAGAATATACTAACACTCTGAAAAAGAAAGGAAATGCAATGGCTGCTACCTTGAGTGATACTGAAAATGATGAGAGTGTTGGTGATGATAGTGAATCTAATGTGGATGAGAATTATCTTGTATTTGGTGACAATCCGCAGCAATGGGATTTGGTGTTGCCACAAGCAGAGTTCGCATACAACAGGTTTCCTAACCATACCATAAGGAAAAGTCCATTTGAGGTCGTTAATGGGAAGAATCCACCTATGCCATTGGACTTAGAACCACTGCCGGTTTCTCATCATTATAGCTCGGATGGAGAGGAGTAAAAGCTAAGATGATCAAAGAATTGCATTCTTAAGTGAAGCAGCAAATCACAAGACATAATAAGGTCTACAAGCAAAAGGCAGATCGTCATTGTAAGAGAGTAGTGTTCTAACCTAGAGATTTAGTCTGGATTCATCTAAGGAAAGAGAGGTTTCCAGCAAAGAGATTTGGTAAGTAGCAACTGCAAGCTGATGGACCCTTCAAAGTGCTTGAAAAGGTCATCAATAATGCCTACAAGATTGAGTTGCTAGGTGATTATGGAGTTTCGAGTACCTTCAACGTGTCTGATTTGTCGCCTTATCTTGAAGAGCACGATGAAGAATGAACAAAAGAAGAAAACAAAGATTCGAGGTCAAATCTTTTTCAAGGGAAAATGAATGATCTAGGAGCATCGTAGGTCGTCTGTAGTGATCTATGAGTTAAGCGATTAGAATGAGGTCGTAGGGCTTGAAAGACTTAGGAAATTAATAAGTAAATATCAATGTATCACTTTACTTTAATGTTCTAGAAGAAGACACATGTACGTAGGAGAATTAAAGTAGGAACACTTGTCATTAGGGTTGTTAGGATTGGGACAAGTGTCAAAGTTCTTTTAGGGTTTTGTGCGCCTATTTAAGGGCACTATTCACATTGTAATAGGCGACTATTTGAGAACATTTGTCACCGTGCTTGCGATGTCGATTCCTGTGTCGCATAGGATGTTTTACAATTTGATTTTAGTCTTTCTTTAAATTGCGTCGAAAAAGCGCAGTTTTTATTTTTTGTAACGTCACTTTCATATTAAAATTTGTGCTTCCATATTCTATAGAATATTGCTCATCAATACATGCATATAAACAATGCAGTAGATTTGATGACCAAGTCTTTCCTACATTTCTTAAAAACCTTAAGGGTGTGTTTGGTTGGGGGGTTTATTTGTTTAATGGGGTCATGTCTTCTTTTATTACCTCATTACCCC
>WYDK02000041.1:7688499-7715626 GCA_009867345.2 Toxicodendron radicans | reverse complement strand
AAACATTTCTCTCTTTCAAGATTCATATCAATGGCTTGCTTAGAGGTGTGTAAGCAGGTAATTAGTCAAGCCTCCAAATTTCTGCTCTTCCAACCAGAAAGATGCAATTATTTGTATATATAGCATCGTTTGTTTGTTTCGATTTTCTTTTTACTTTCTGTTTTAGATAAGGAAAAAGAAGCGAGCAGGAAAATGAATAAAAGAAATAATATACTAGTTTTTTTGTTTTTTATTCTTCATGCAAAGACTTCGATGATCCTTTCTTGCAATGCAATCATCTTATCAATATATTTCATGATGCTTTTTGTCTGTGTATAGGAGAAGTTCAAAGAAGAACAAGAAGTTCGAACTCTCGATGGAACTATTGATTGGCATGGTCGCCCTGCAATCAGAGGAAAATCCGGAAGATGGTTCGCTGGAATTATCATCCTTTGTAAGCTCCAAATCAATCTGTTTTATTCTAGTACTAACTCCATTAGTATAAATGATTCTAGTTTTGAATGTCAACTGTCCATGACTTGCTTTATAAAATATAGTCTGAAATTTCATGGTAAAATTGAAAACCTTCAACTTCACCCGTCGCTATCAAAGAGTCTATGCTTTGTGTAGGTCCAGAATCAGGAGAAGTAATGTTAGCTTTAGTATTATTATGAAAGCAGCTGAAATCATAGCTAGGCATTTTTTTTTTCAAAATCTTATTCTTATTGCTTAGTCCCTACGCACTACCGAATTTCTTGTCACCACACACACATGAGCTTTATGAGGGAGCAGTAAGAGAGATTTTCTGCAAATTTTTAACTTCGTTTTCGGTTTTTTAGATAAGCTATCACCATAGAATACGACAATTATGAATTAACCTAAGGGAACGTGTAACACTTGGAACTCAAAACGAAACCAAGTGTTCAACTCTTGTTGCATGTTGACCATTTTAGCCACCTGCAAAAGGCCACGACGCCATGGCCACGTACGTACCCGCCACCATACTTTAAAAAGAGAGAGAGAGAGAGAGGAGTTATTGATTATGGAGTTTTGCTTATGAGAGTTGAGAGAGGGAGGAAGACGTTTCTGACACATAATTACTGGCTTCACTTTGGATGATGTCGGTTCTTGCCACGTGTTACTTGTGTTACGAAAATATTAAAAACAAAAACAAAAAACGTTACATATATCCCCACTCGATAATATATATAGAACTTGATTTTGTGTTTAACTGTCATCTTCAAAAGTAACAAGATCTCTGTTAAAAGATCGGGGACATGAATCATGATTCATGGCTATAATATAAAATTTTGAAGGAGAAATTAAATAACGAAGGAAGCCTCAAATTAGTGGAAAATCTATATGCAATTTGTTGGCTAGTTGGGTATGGCAAAATAGTAATTTATTAAAGGATTTTAAAGCTGAATTTAATCATTTTTTTTTTCCTTTTTCTCTAAATGGATTCATCAGGATGATAATTAATGGATGATCATCTTTCTCTTAATTTATTAGTTCAAGTGCGAGTAACATGTTTTCATGGAGTATAGATATGATATATTTTAGTGAAAAGTAAAGGCAAAGAGGCACAAGCATGATGATTTTTCTGCATTTGTTGATATATATAGTTGGAAACAAGAAAAATCAGATGAACATTAGTGGAAGAAGCAAGAAACAAACAACTTATTAGTTACAATCATTATATCAGACCTCATATTTATTTCTTTTTTTTCTTTTAATTAAATTTTTGCTTGAGGGAATTCAATTTCAAAACCTCTTACACTGCTAAAAAAACTTTACCAAATATGAAGATAATTCATACCCACAATGCAAATGAACTAAATGAGTATTAGATATTATAATAGGCTGATGACGATGATCTTCTGATTCTTTTCATGCAATTATCTGATTTTTTATTGAGTAGAAAATGACATGTTTCTGTTTTCAAGTATTCCCAACAGTTCGAAACATGAAAAGCTTTAATGGTGCACTATGAGAACAATTTTTGACCTTTGAGTTTTAAGTGCCATCAAGCCTAGCTAGCTAAAATTGGTCATTCTAAAGCTATCTTTTAATTTGCTTTCTAAATGTTTTATTGCTCTTTATGCTGTGGACATATGTCATTTATCGATAAGCATGTGAATGAAGAAATCTCTTAAAATTTAAGTAAAATAATAATAATAATAATAATTTGAAGTCTCTAACCATGAACTTGTATTTCTATTTGTTGACAGTGAATCAAGGCTTGGCAACCCTGGCATTCTTTGGAGTTGGGGTGAACTTGGTGCTGTTCCTCACAAGAGTTTTGCAACAAAACAATGCTGATGCTGCTAACAACGTAAGCAAATGGACTGGAACTGTCTACATCTTCTCTCTTGTGGGTGCCTTCCTTAGTGACTCCTACTGGGGAAGATTCAAAACTTGTGCCATCTTTCAGGTCATATTTGTCATAGTAAGTGACCTAAAGTTCAACCCTTTATGTTCCATTTTCCAGCAAGGCAATTAACCTTTGAGATTTTGGATTCTAATTGTATTTGTGTACATGTTATTAATGGCAGGGGTTGGTTTCACTGTCACTGTCATCATACATTTTCTTGATCAGACCGAAAGGTTGTGGCGACGAGCAAACTCCATGCGGGTCGCATTCGAGCTTGGGGATTGGGTTGTTTTATCTCTCAATCTACCTTGTTGCTCTAGGAATTGGTGGATATCAACCGAACATAGCCACATTTGGGGCTGATCAGTTTGATGAAGAGGACCCCAAGGAAGGGCACTCAAAGGTGGCCTTCTTTAGTTACTTTTACTTGGCTATGAACCTTGGTTCCCTCTTCTCCAACACCATACTGGGGTACTTTGAAGATGAAGGCATGTGGGCACTTGGATTCTGGGTTTCAGCTGGCTCTGCTCTCGCCGCACTGCTCTTGTTTCTTGGAGGAACGACGAGGTACAGACACTTCAAGCCAAGCGGCAACCCTCTCTCCAGGTTTTGCCAAGTCATTGTTTCCGCAACTAAGAAATGGAGGGTTGAGATGCCTCCAAGAGGAGAGGATTTATACAATATCGATGGAAATGATTGTTCCATGGCTGGTAACAGGAAGATCCTTCACACGCATGGATTCAAGTAAGTTCATAAACATCATCAATTATACGAAATGAGAGTTATAATACTATGATAATCGGATAATAAGCTAACAATGAGTTCCATTTCAGGTTTCTTGATAGAGCAGCTTTTATCTCATCAAGAGATTTGGATGAGCAGAAGCAGGGCCAGCACAACCCCTGGCGTCTCTGCCCCGTCACACATGTAGAAGAAGTTAAATGCATAATGAGACTGATGCCAATTTGGGTCTGCACCATTCTCTACTCAGTAGTCTTTACACAAATGGCTTCTCTTTTTGTGGAGCAAGGTGCAGCAATGAAAACTACAGTATCAAACTTCAGAATCCCACCTGCAAGCATGTCAAGCTTTGACATTCTCAGTGTGGCAGCTTTCATATTCCTTTACCGCCGAGTTCTCGATCCACTTGTGAGCAAGCTAAGAAAGAAGAACTCTAAAGGGCTAACCGAGCTTCAAAGGATGGGAATCGGCCTTGTTATAGCGATCATGGCAATGCTTGCAGCTGGGATTGTGGAGTGCTACCGACTGAAGTACGCCAACAAGGACTGCACACATTGCGAAGGCGCAAGCTCCCTGAGCATCTTTTGGCAAGTTCCACAGTACACATTCATCGGGGCATCTGAAGTTTTCATGTATGTAGGTCAGCTGGAGTTCTTCAATGCGCAGGCCCCAGATGGGTTAAAGAGTTTCGGAAGTGCACTCTGCATGACGTCAATCTCTCTGGGCAACTATGTAAGTAGCTTGCTATTGACAATGGTTATGAAGATCTCAACCGTCGACCACATGCCAGGATGGGTACCCGGAAACCTCAACAAGGGTCATCTAGACAGATTCTACTTTCTCTTAGCCGGCTTAACGACAATAGACTTGGTTCTGTATATCGCCTCTGCCAAGTGGTACAAGTGCATTGAGCTGGAAGGAAAACGTGGAGAAAGCAATGAGCAAGACAACTATGAAGTCTGATGTTATATTAAACATCAGTCAGAAATGTTAAGCCCTATTGTACCAACTTATATAATAAGAAGGGGGATGAGGGAAGCACAAACAAATTAAATATGGGATCTTTAAGAGTAAGAGAAACCTATTTTTGTCTCAAAGCTCCTCACTCGGTATGCAGAAAACCTGACTCAAAGTGGTTCTTGGAGGTGGGTTGGATAAAGGGCTGTGAAGAGGAGAGTAACATTTGGTAAATGGTCATTTAGATCTTTCTCACTTCATTGTCATTTGTTGGTTCTATTCCTTGCTGGAATATTTACATGCACTTTTAGGCAGTTCTGAATGTGATGAATAGCCTCTGTTTGTAATGTCAATTCCTGTATAAGAGAGAGCTCCTCTCTTGAATATTAATGGAAACGCCCCTTTCCTCTGATATTTAGTTCCATTTTCACACACATTATATTGCCCATCTATAATATCAGCTAGATCAATTCAAAACAAGGGACCTAAGGTGGAAATTTGGAGTTTGATCGAACCAAAAGAAACCTGATGTGATAATCAATATTTAGACTTGGTAATCAGACTGCAAGAACCCAACTACTGGGTTCTGAGTCTAGCCTAAATAAAAATTATCTGATGCAGGCACATTGGGTTGGATTAAATTAAATCAAATCCAATAAACAGCATTCTAATAAAATTTCTTTTGTCTATTTGAGGAGCGAAATTCAAACAAAAAGTTATGAAGCATAAAGTTAGAAACCAATTGAATGTTTAAATATAAAAGCATTCATTGATCATAGTAATTAGCGAACATCATTAAAGACTTGCAAGAGTTAAGAGAAGGGCGACTACAAAGAAAATGGATGGAAGAAATAAAAAAAACTGGTCTTAGCATTCACAAACTGATAAAATTATAGCTCTGTTCAGAACATATCAGACAACCGTAATCAATTCTGTGCTGTCAGTTGGCAGAGAAGTTTGATGATCCTCATAAATTAGTGAATTTCACATTGATGAACGTACACAAAGATATAACTGATAATGTTATGGCATGCCTCTGCAACGTAATCCTTATCAGTTCTATATTTCTTTCACAGAAGAATTTCCCACAAGTAATTAGTGTTTATGGTTCACAAACTCTTTAGAGAACTGTAATACTTCACACTTGTAACAATAAACTGCAAGACTTTTAATTAATATTTCAGTTAACTAGTATAACTTTGAAATAAAATCAGCCTTGAACCTTACGAACTTGAATATGGTGAGTAGATTCTCGACGCCAGATTGGCTGAGCTCCACTTTGGACAAGAGTAATGTGCTGTCCCTCCTTCAGTAGATTCTTATCCTAAAGCACAAGGAAAATACAAAAATGTTAAACCACATGAAGCAATGACCCAGTTGGAAAAAGAAGACAAATTATTACGTAAGCAAACCTTTAATAGCTTGATAGCTTGGGAGAAGGTCTCCTCTGCGTCATCTGAAAACTTCATATAAATGGGCATGACACCTTGATAAAGTGCCAACCTCTGCTTAATTCTTTCTCTGCGAAGGGCATGAGAACATCACAAATCATCAGAGAATGAAGAAAAACTCTGATTTAGACAGACAATAACAACCTAAATGAAAAAATCACTTGTTGCTGCTTGACCATTAATGTATTGTATGCCAAAACCAAGAAAGTACTGAAAGGGTTTTCCCCATGCGACAACAAAAATCAAATTTTCAATAACAAAACAATATTTTATAAAAGGAAACATTTGCCAATGTCTTCAATATAATTATGTCTCATTAATAATTTATAACACTTGCCTAAGTTGTCTCAAGACAAAAACTGTTAATACTGTTTTGCCCTGAAGTTCCATGCAACTGCAACTTAAAGGCTGATTCTAATCAGAGAATAATATATATGGATGAGACAACAATTTACAACCATAAGAATCAGCCCACAAACAACTCATAATGGGTTATAAGGCTACTGTGCCAAAAACCTATGCCTCAAAGTCAGAATTTTATATAACAGAGAACAGATAAGTAAGCCTTGCAAACCACAATATTTAAGAAATAAGATCCAGGGAACTTGAAAGAGTACTCCACATGAAACAATATCATTGGACTCACTCATTTGTGAAGGCAAATATTGTAGAGGAAGGCCGATAATGACTTAAAAGAATAGCCATGGATCCTGTTCTTGTGAAGACCATGATAGGCGTATTGAGGGTGTTCGCCATAGTTGTTGCATGGAAAGCAAACATTTCACCCATATTGCTCTGCAAAAGAATGTCCTCAGAGTGGTCAGATTATGAAAGGGGACTACAGATGGAACTTCGTTAAGTATTTAGTAAATTGCAACTTTTGACAGAATTCATTTTTTATTACTCTCATCCCAGGATCAGCATTAAAAGTTCAAGTAAAAAGGTGAAACAAACAACTTCATTAGCTTAACAAAAGCAGGCATCGACTTTAAAATAAAACAATTTCGTACTTTATATGCACTTGACTCGGTTGGAGGAGTAATGCTAATTGGTAGACTTGACTCAGTCCGCAACGCCACAGTATGCATAACTTTAACAGCTTTCAATGGATACCTTGAGTCATGTGGTAATAAAAAAATTAGAAAAGAGAAAAGTTCTTTCTATAGATAAAAATCAATAAAGCCATTTTGCAAGCAGAATATGACATTAAGTCTTAAAGGAAGAATGATAAATATTTAGCATTAGAGCACTTGGAAAACACAGTTTATGTGTTAGTATTATAAATGGGAGCATAGTAACAATAACAACAACAATGGTGGTAACCAAAGTTGTAAAGATCCCAAATACGAGCCAAGCTCACTTACTTTCCATGGGCAGTTTCACCAGAAAGCATGACTGCATCGGCACCTTCTCTTACTGCAATTGCTATGTCAGAAACTTCCGCCCTTGTTGGTGTAGGATGATTAATCATGCTTTCCAGCATGTTTGTTGCTACGATCACTGGTTTCTGCATACTGCGACACCTTCTAATGATATCTTCCTGTTTGAATCATTAAGTCATTCAATTACAATGATGAATAGAAAAAATACTAAACTTCTACAACCACTTCAGTCTTTATCTCTCAAGAGTTTGTACCGAAGAATAACTGACAACATATTTATCAATTTCATCATTTATTTCTTTACCAAATAAAGACACTGTAGATCAACTTAAGATTCATTAAGTAAATAAAAAGGATTTGATGTAGTTTTACTACCATGTATTTGGGTGAGTGTTGTACCTTTATGTAAGCATTTCAATCTTAGATGTATGATACCATAAAATTAATTATAAACCAAAGTAGTTAATCAAGTTGACAGATAAGCTGAACATATGATGGGATTTTGATACAAATTACAGCCAATTGATAGAGCATTGTGCAATAAATTTAGCATCAATTTACCTGCAATAATGGGACATCCTCAATTGGAAGTTCAGCTCCAAGGTCTCCACGAGCAACCATTGCCTATAAGGTTTAAGAAAAAAGTTAAGACACAATTGGACATCATGATACCCAAAAACAGATGCTGAATTGAATTCATACATACATACACATGTATATATAACTAACCCCATCAGATGCTGTTAATGTTGAATTGAAGAACTGATAGCATTGGCAATTTCAGTTTTTACAATATAAATAAATGCATAAAAAACAGACACACAGACATCCATATATGAAATGCAGACATTAAATTTACATTACTATTTGTCTGTATGCTTAAAGAAGAGCAAAAAGAAATTATAAAGGAACCTATTAAGAATATCGAAACTAACCCCATCAGATGCTGATAATATTGAATGAAGGTTTGGTATAGAGTCGGCACTTTCAATTTTTACAATCACGTGAATATCCGCATTGCAACCTAAATTAGAGGTTTAAAACAGTTCAATCAGATATAGAGTGGAAAAGACAAACAAAAACTATTATATTTATTAATTCTATAACTGATGGGATATGGTATAAGAACTTTACTCTTGAGATAATCTTTTAACTCATGGACCACTTTAGCATCCTTCACAAAAGAGACGGCATAGAAATCAACTTGGTTGTCCACCCCAAACTTGATATCCTCCCAATCTTTGTCTATAAAAAGGCAGACACATTTATAGTTGCTTCATACTTTCTAAATGAATATAAACAAAGAAGCAAAACTTCATGTCAATATCATGAGAATGTAAACAGAGTCAAACCAGTTATTGAAGGCAGATTTGCACTTTTTCCACGGACATTCAAGTGACGTCTTGATTTTAGTTCACCACCATCAACTACCTCGCATTTAACTGTATCCTGTGTCTTTGACTTCACAGCTAATGACATCATTCCACCTAGTATAGGGAACAAGAAACAACTGGTCATGTCTTGTGAACACGTAAGCAAATTAGACTTGTGTGATGTACTTTATGAGAGGATGTTTAAAAGCACTAAAAGCGTGATCTATGATCCATGAGAACCATAAATTGAACACTCTTCAAACATGAGATCAAAGATTAAAGGAATCATGGGCTTGTTTGCCAGTACTTTCTATTTCTGTTCTCAAAAACATGTCAAAAATAGAGTATACAAAATATACTTCTCATTTCTTCCAGAGTAGAAATATGAAAGATCAGGAAATTTTTCACCTCATATAAATTGAGATTTCATTGATAAGAAAGCACTAGAGAATCAAGTTTCTTTTATAACAAAAACATTTTTTTTTCTGAACAGAACACACTTATTCTTGAGAAAACAACATATTACATCAAAGACAAGAAAGCTGGCCGAACTATCAATTTTTGCCCATTTATGACCTCATTTAACAACTTACAGTTAGCTCAACAGCAAAATAAAAACTTCAATCCACTAATATCGCTACTTCACATAACAATTTACCAAATAATTAATAAATAGAGAACTAAATGAAACACCAGAAAATGCAGAAATTTAATCAACTCCATTACTTAATGATTTATTGGAATTTCATGCATCACAAAATATGTTTGATTTTCATTATTTCATTATTCTAATCGGTCAAAAATTTCTTTCCACAATAAATCTCAAGTTGTTCTGAATTTGTTAATTCCCATTATACACCCAGAACATGAAAACATAATTTCTATGAGATAAGACAAAATCCAGAGTCCAAACAAAATTGCATAAATCCAGGGGCAATAATACGCATCTTACTTAATCCTTACCATCTACAAGTAGTATGTCTCCAACCTCTACATCATTCACAAAGTCGTCATAGTTCACACTAACAGTATCTTCTGTGCTGACGCCTCTTTTGATAGTGAAATTAAATTCTTGACCCTCTTTCAATATGATTGGTTGAGGTACATCTCCACTTCTAACCTCAGGACCCTGCATTTGTGAAAATAAAGCATCGTATACTAATTATCACTAATAAATAGTAGATCTAAATAACAAATTTTGAGGAGATATAGGATACAATATGCATAATTATATGCAATCCTTGCATCTCTTCCAATATAGTAAGATGTTGAATATGTGATATTTTGAATCAACTTCAATCACTTCAAACAATAAGCACATTGTAGCTCCACATGCAACAACTATTAACATATAGTTTTCCACACTTCTAACACAATAGAAATGAATGGGTGAAGATCCCATAATAAATACCTTGGTGTCCAGCATTATGGCTATAACCTTGTCTTCAAATTGAGAATTGTATTCTTTAACAAGATCAATAGTTTTCTGGTGTGATGCATGGTCTCCATGTGACATATTTAAGCGTGCCACATTCATTCCTGCTTCTGCCAGTTTCCATATCATTTCACGTGAGCTTGTGGAAGGACCAATTGTACATACTATCTTTGTTTTTCTTTGAGCATTTGGACTTAAAACTGTCTTTCCCAGGGTGTGCTCACCATTCAAAAGCTCAGAATGAGATGTCAACTTTTCCTGAATCAGCCAAACACTTCAAGGTTGAAAACTGTAATAAACAGAACATTGTAGAAACTATCTAAATAGAAAACATAATAGATACCATTTGTAGCACAACTATAACAAGTACATTCCACTAGGAAATAGAAACCAGTGTTCTACGCTGACCAAACATATCATTATTTAAGTTGGCGCAGTTTTATTATCTGAGATGATATTTTCGAAGCAAGTCTAACTGAACATAAAAGAAGCACAGCTATGAAAGAGGAGTTTAGGAAAAAATCATACCTTTTTTGGCATTTCTCTGATATGTTAGAAACCGTTAAAACAGAAAAGGAATAGATATTAAATATTTTTTCCACATGGTATTTTGTAACCACTAAATTATAAGCAGTTGAACCATATTATGAGTTCTCCACATACGTAATGTGGTTAGTTTATTCCAATTTCAACAAAAGCTTTCCTAATGAGTTGAAACACCCTCAGGAAAAAAATTCTAGCCAAAAACCTTTTCTAAGCAATTAATGCAGCTTGTGAATCAAGTCGGTTATCATAAGTCCTTACTAATTCAGGAAAATGCTTCCAACACTTCTCTAGTTCGGCGAATCCATGTCTCAACAAATTCAAGCCTGAAATAATATAAAGCACCCAAGTACACCAAACTGCATATTCATATACAAAACACCAAAGTTTACCAAGTTCTCTTGCAACTTCACAAACAACACACTTCCCTCCCTACCAAGAATAACATTCAACTATCTTTAAACCAGCAAAACACAAAATAAAAAAATCCATTTATTATAAACAAGTTCATCCTATTAATTTATCAGTAGAACTACCAACTCGAACCAAAAACACCTATATTGCATCTGAATCAGAGGCAAAGGCAACGGCAGAGGCAGAGCACATAAAATGAAGCTAACTAATTACTCATATAAATTTAAACAAGAACTTATTTAGAATATTATTCTTAGTATTTGCAGACTTGAACTAAAAACAAAATCATAACATATACATTAAAAACAAAACTAAGTAACTAACCGGAGTTAAATGACCGTTATGAGAGGCAGAAAGATTTTGCTGTTGATTGTCTTGAGTGATCCTCATCGATCTAACGGAGAAGCTCTGCTTCTGAAGAGAACATCTCCTCCTCGTTCTAGAATCAAATAACGAGACATCGCTCAAAGTCCTGGAAGAAGAGAGCATACGATCCGTAGACATTCTTGTGCATATGTTATGAATCGTGGCCATTTGAAAATTAAATGAAATCGAAGTTTGTGGAGAAAGAGTAAGCAAAAGTTGAGAGAAGAGAAGCAGAGAAGAAGAAGAAACAGTAGTCTCCCGCGAGAGAGAGAGAAAGAGAGAGGATGGAGATAGTTTGGAAAGAGACAAGTGTGTGTGCTGTGTGGAGTGTGGTTAATTACGAGAGACAGTTGGAGGACTTATTCTCTGCTTGGTTCTCTTCTGTATACTTCCAAGTTCCAACTCTCACTCGCACCCTAGCTAATATATTTCAGATATTTTTCCTATTTTATAAGTTTTAAAATTTAAATTTTATGCTTTTCAAAAAAAAAAAAAAATTAAAATTTTATGTTATATATTTTATGAAAAAATATAATTGTAAATGATTATGTTATTTATAAATTATAATATAAATAAGCTTATGTTTGCTAGTAATAATATAATAGATGGTGTTTTTCATATTATATATTTTATTTTAAGTATCAAATTTTTACCAATATTATAGCCCTATAGAAAAAATAAATGAGTTCTTGAAAACACATCTACATAAAATTAAGGCTAAATAATAGTTTTAAAATAAATATTCATTTAAATACTTATCTTACATTACAAAATTCTTCTCGAATTTGCTAAGATTCTAACTTTAAATTTCATTATAGGAAAATTAAATTCTAAAAATAATTACTACATGCCTTCTATACTTTCGTGTAACTAATTTTTTTTTTTAGAATTTATATTTTTTCAAATAAATTTTACAAAATATAGAGAAGTCCTAAATTATTTACTCTCTAAATTTTTTTTTAAATACTTGAGATATATTTTATGTCGACATCCTTTTTCACATGCAATTATCTTTTAAGTTAGAATTATTACTTTTTTATTTGATTTAAAGCGATGTGATAATTCAAATATTCAAGAAAAAATCTAAATAAGTAAATATATTTTAACAAACAAATATTTTAATTTATTATATAAGATATTTTCAATTGGCTCGTATATTCCACCGCTAAGAGGCGAGTGGCCTTTGCTCTATTAGGGCATTACACCGTTGACAACGGGAAAAGAACCAATCATTGAAAATATCACCCAAAATTGCCGATAAAAACAACGCCACCGCAGATCTCCGCCACGTAAATCACAACTGATCAAACGGCGGAGAACCCGAAATGAACTCTGAGTGTAATGATTTGCTTATGACCAAGTTGGGGCCACCCGAGAACCTAGTAGTTCAACCAAACAAAGTTTAGTAGTTCCGCCCCTACCTGATTTGGTCACATTTTACACGCGTCGAGGAAACGACACGTTTTAAAAGATTTTTAGCTTATTGAAAGCGACCTTTGTATCAGTGGTCACATTTTATTCGCGGAGAGCATGAGTAATATAGTAGTATATTCGATTTCATCGAGCATATCTAAGGGAAAAACAAATCACGTGCCTCGCATGGCCATCACAATATAAATGTGATCTAATTATGAATTAATTTACAAAAGACTATGATTATGATACCTCTTAATTAATTAAGATTAGTGAGAATAATCATGAAAGAATTATGTCTAATTTTTTAAAATAATCTCTTTTTTTTTTTGTTTAATTAATATATATTGAACTATACACGTATGATCCAATATTTTCTAATTAAATGAGGCATATATTACATTCAGATGACTCAAAATGATTACCAGGAAATTAGTTTGGACACACAAACACGAAATTAAAATTATCAGTTCACCGCCACTATCCTTATAACCTTAAGGGGTTAGCCAGGTAGTCAAGGATATGTGCTCTCTTCCTTAACTTCTTAGGTTTAAACATTAGAGTTACTTACCACAATACATAATTGTGACTTATTTGATTCATTGGGTTTGTAGGATATTCAATGGGTGCGTGTAAGCTAGCTGACCTGAACACACACTGATTATAAAAAAGAAAAAAAAATTGATTTGGTTTTGTGGGACTTCAGGATTATGTCAACAACCCTTTGATCCTTTCTCCAGCTGCCCCAATTTAAAGAGTTTACATCTAGTTGACTGTTACTTGATAGGATTTAGGGTTTTTAGAATTACTGGACCTCAGCTTGCCAATTTCAGTCTATCAAATTTTATAATAGCTAGATAGGGAAGGATTAAACTTTGGTTTGGGGTAAAATTCGGTGAGATCGTTGGTGACGTCACACGACCTACCAGGTGGCGACACTTCTCCGCTGATGGCCAAACCCAGTTCCATTGTACGCTGACGACGTCACGCGAACTCTCAGGTCGCTCCATTTATCCATTAATGACCTCATTCCTTTCTATTATATCCAATCGACCAAGTTGCAACCCATTTGCTATACCTGCATCGATCCTATCAACCAAGTTGCAACCCATTTGCAATGCTTGCATCAACTAATTGTCCACCGCTTGTAACTCATACCTTATCAACGAATTACATCTGTCCGATGGGACCCACGATCACTCCCTATAAATAGAAGACTATCATCAACATTTTGGGGGATGAATCAATCAATCTTTCTAAAAAGCTCTAAGCTTATCTCTCTCATAGAGAAACCAACTAAGAAGCTCCGAACAACTTTCTCTTTCTAGAACTGTTCTGTTCGTATGCTTAGATCATTACGATCAAAATTGTAATCTTTATATTCAATAAGAACAGACAGTGGATGTAGGAGTTCGCTAGCTAGCCTCCGAACCACTATAAAATCTTGTCTCTTTCATTCTAATAGTCATTAATTAACGAATTAAAGGATTAGATCGTCCTCACCAGTAACTAATTCACAATCAAATTGACTACGCTCTGGTCACAATGACCAAATCGTAACTAGTTCATTGGCGGTGCAATTTTACCCGTTAATAGTTCGACGGTAGAAGGAGGGCTGGATCTATTCCCAATTGTGATAATCACATCGTCCAGTTCGTAAACTATTACCATTCGATTCTATTCGAATGACGCCAAAAGTTTCAAAAGAACCTAGAGGTAAAAACCCTGCAGCCCAAACAGTTGAGACTATAGAAAGCAGCGAGATGAATGGTGCCAACGACCTCGTCAAGCCAACTTTCGATGTTTCTACCGCAACGGTCTTGAATTTAGACCCAGCCTTGTTGTGATACATGGATAGACTGGATAACACTCTCTAAACGATCACTAAACGTCTGGACAGAATCGACCAGCCACCAGACCTATTAATCCTCTATCAGATGGGTGTGGTGCGTGGCCCAGATCCCAAAAGACACCCCGTATGGGAAACGACCCATCGAGGGCGCGATCCAGTAATCAATATGAACAAAACCAGTCTACACTTGGGGGTCGGAGATCAAATCCAACTAACAAACCAGATAATTACCAGTCCCGACGACTTGGGGGTGGTCCGTCGCGACGACCAAAGGGAGATCGAATCGAAACTTAACACCCACGAATTGAGTATCATCGGTTTACTCGCGCCCCCCAATAAAGAAGTAAATTCACTAGTAAATCGTACTCGCATGGAGCCAGGGGACAATGAGAAAAGATGGCCAAGCGAACTGAGCAGCATTTAGACTCGTGACGTACGACAATATTTATAGATCGTAGGTTGGAGCGACAATGATCAGAAATGGCCGAAAGTGCAGATCCGCGACCACGACCTCTACCACCAAATAACGCTCGTCGGATCGAAGAGTTACAACGGGCCATTAATGACATAAAAGCCCAGAATAACAGTGAAAATATCGGCTCAGAAGCCTCTCTATTTTCCTCTGAAGTGTTAGAGGCCCCGTTACCAAATGGATTCCGAATGCCAGACATCAAGGTCTTTCACGGTAACAACGACCCACAGGATCACCGGTTCGTTTTCAACGACTTTATGGAACTCCATCAAGTGTCTAATCTTGCCAAATGTCGTTGTCTCATGGTCACACTGGCGTCGTCAGCAAAGAGATGGTTTAGATTGCTGCCAGCTGGCACAGTCGATTCTTGGAATCGCATGAGTTCGTTGTTTTTGCGGCAATTCCAAGTGAAAAGACAATTCTCCATTCCTCTGAGTTATTTAAGCAATATCCGACAAGAGAAAAGCCAGTCGTTGAAATCTTACCTAGAGCGTTTTCACACCGAACTCCGTAAGGTCAACAACGGGCCAGAAGAAGCGGTTTGCACCCTGATAGCGGTGGGTGTGCGACCTCAGACATCTTTCTGGAACAAGCCCCAAAAGGAAGAAAACATCCCACTTGCGAGATTTTATGAGCTCGCGGAAAAATTTCTGAGAATCGAGAACTCTATAGCCGCATTGCCTCGTGGCGATCAAGGGGCCGGTCTAGGAACGCCCCTGCGAAAAGAGTTCCAAGAAAAAGCACCAATTTGTTTCTAACCCAGAGACAACCGACGGAACAACCAACATAGAAATAATGAAAAAGGGGGGAGACCTCGTTTCGAGCCAATAAGGAATATAACACATTTGGAGCGAGTCTTCACTCTGCTGAACGCTAAGATCAGCGATGTGCTTAAAGTAGATAACAGGCTCATACCTCTTCCTGTACCTCTAAAAAGAGATAGAGCGAGCATAAATGGTCAGAGATTTTACTGTTACCATAGGGATGCGGGGCATTATACCGATGAATGGCATTCTTTACGACATGCCATTGAGAATCTCATTCAAAGGGGGCATCTTAAGAATTTTGTAGACAACCCATATCGCCATCCAAAAGAAGAAGGAAGGAAGGAAAAATGACCCTCCCCTTCCTGTCCGGAGTCCGAGAGGGAGTGAATTCCTCATAATCTATGGGGGACCGCATGTTGCCAAAAGTTCTCGGTGATCGCAAGATCATTATGTGCGAGATCCCAGGCAGGCTTCGCCAGCCGTGTATCGAACAGAAATGTATCCCACCAAGTTTCCAAAGCGAAGCGAGGAAATTAGCTTCGGTGAATAGGACACTATTTGCCTACACCATCCCCACGAAGATGCGTTGGTTATAGCAATGCGCTTGGGCAACAAGAAGGTTCATCGGGTGTTCATCGACAATGGTAGCGCCGTGAATATTATTTTCTACGAATGCTTCATAGGAATCAAGTTAAAAAACCAATCAGCGAACCCTTGTTGGGGTTCACCAGAGATTCTTTGATGCTTAAGGGCATGATCTCATTACCAATGACCGTGGGGGATATCCCCTCGACAACAAAGGTCGCAATCTTCCTGGTCGTGGATTGTCCTGCCTCCGTGAATGTGACCTTAGGGCGACCCTTACTAAGGGCACTAAAGGCGGTCACCTCAATTTATCACATGAAGATGAAGTTCCCCACGGCTGAGGTGTGGGCGAAATGTGCAGAACAAAAGAAGAGTCAAGACTCTACTACAACAATGCCACCCGTTTAGCAGAGAAAATAAAGACAAAAGTCCCCATGGCCGTTGACGTAGCAAAACCTCATCCTGGTCCTGGGACAATACAATTGATCCACGACTTCAAGAATACTTATTACCCAATGGTCCGATCGAACAGTTGGTTGAAGTCCAAGTTGATGATGATGAAACCACCCAAAAATTGAAAATCGATAGCGGTCTCAGTGAAGAAATCGTTAGGCCATTGATCACTTTTCTTCGGAAGAGCCAAGATGTGTTCGCCTGGACACATGCAGACATGGTGGGAATTGATTCAAACATCATATGTCATCACGTAAACATAGACCCAAATCATCACTCTATTCGCCAGAAGAGAAGACGGATGGATCCAGAGAGGTATTTGACATTAAAGCCGGAGGTGGAAAAGTTGTGATCAATAAACTTCATCCGAGAATCTCATTACCGGGATTGGATAGCAAATCCAGTCTTAGTGTGCAAGCCTAACAGTAAATGGCGCACCTGTATTGACTTTAGCGAACTGAACAAAACATGTCCAAAGGATAATTTTCCCCTACCCGTGATTGATCAGCTCGTCGATGTTACCTCTGGGAGCGAGTTATTAAGTTTTATGGATGCCTATTCTGGTTATAATCAGATCGCTATGTATACTCCCGACGAAGAGCACACAAGCTTCACAACAGATCGTGAGTTATATTGTTACAAAGTCATGCCCTTCGGATTGAAGAACGCTGGATTGACCTATCAGAGGCTTGTTAACCGTATGTTCACGGATCTGATCGGTAAGTCAATGGAGGTTTATATAGACGTTATGCTCGTCAATCAAAGGTCACAACCGACCACATTCGGCACTTGTCTGTAGCATTCGATATCCTCAAAGAGTATAGGATGAAGTTGAATCCCTGTAAATGTGCGTTTGGGGTCGCATCTGGAAAATTCGTTGGTTTTATGGTAAATCAGCGAGGGATCGAGATAAATCCAGAAAAAAATTCAAGCCCTATTAAACATGAAAAGTCCCACGAATCAACAACAAGTGCAATGTCTAACCGGGAGGGTTGCAGCATTAAGTCGTTTCATTTCGCGATCAACAGATCGCTGCCTATTATTCTTCAACGTCCTGAGAGGCAACAAAAAGTTCGTATGGACCGCGGAGTGCGAACAAGCTTTTCAAGACCTCAAAACTTAGTTTGGAAACCCTCCACTCCTTTCTAAGCCGGTGGCTCAAGAAGTTCTGATGCTGTACCTATCCGTCTCATCTAGTACGATCAGTGTTGCCCTTGTTCGCAAAGAGGGTCGGGACCAGTGGCCGATCTACTACATCAGTAAGCGATTAGTGGACTCTGAGACTCGCTACCCTGAGATAGAGCACTTGGTCTTAGCCCTTGTCACAACATCCCGAAAACTACGACCATACTTTTACGGTCACTCGATCAAGATACTCACGAGCTACCCAATAAGACAGATCTTGCAAAGGCCCGATGCCTCGGGAAGAATGATGTAATGGGCCGTTGAATTAAGTTAGTTTGATATCCTTTACCTGCCCCGAACCTCGTTAAAAGGACAGGTTCTGGCGGACTTCGTCTCTGAATTCACATCCCCACGGCAGGAGAAAAATGAAAGCGTCCTGATTGAGCCCGTCGCGAACAAACTTGACGAAGTAGCCAAGAAGCTCGACGATTCTCTTACTTGGGAGATATTTATCGATGGGTCTTCAACCACTAAGCGAGCTAGAACAAGTCTACTCCTAATTAGCCTGGAGGGCACGCGACTCTACGGGGCCTTTAAATTCATATTCCAGGCCACAAATTCAGATTCCAAGCCACAAATAATGAAGCAGAGTATGAGGCTTTGTTCGTGGGATTGCATCTGGCCAGAAAAATGGCGCCGAATCGCTAAGGGTTCATAGCGACTCATAATTAATCATGAACCAAATTGTCGGCGACTACCAGGCTAAAGGGGACAAGATGATCGCCTATTTGAAGAAAGCCAAATAAAAACTCGCCACATTCAAGGGTTTCACGATCAACCAAATCCCACGAGGGAAAAATTTTGTAGCAAATGCCTTAGCCAAGTTCGCCTCATCGTTAGGATCGGAATCTTCAGATTGCATACCAGTCAAGATTATTCCTGTTCCAAGTAGCACGCCAACCAACCAGGTCGCTATGAAAATTGATCTCCAAAGAAATTGGATGACTCCAATCCTTACCTCGAAGAAGGGACGATTCCCCACAATAAGGGGGAAGCAAGAGCCCTACGAACTAGGGCTTGTTGCTACACTTTGATCGGGAAAACTTTATATCGCAAAGGTTTTAGGACTCCATTAATGAGATGCGTAAACGACGATGAAGCAGACTACATCATTCGCGAGATCCACGAAGACATTTGTGGAAATCATTCCGCAGGGGAAGCCATGGTGAACAAAATACCAAGCAAGGGTATTACTGGCCCACAATCCTGTCCAATTCAACGATCTTCGTCAGAAATGCGACAAATGCCAACGATTTGTGAACATCCCTCGGGGCACCACCGCAACAACTTACAATGATGTCTAGTCCGTGGCCATTCGCCATGTGGGGGATTGATCTAATCGATCCCATGCCAATCGGAAAGGGAGGAGTCAAGTATGTGGTAGTTGCCATAGATTACTTCACAAAATGGGTAGAAGCCGAACCCCTTGCCATTATCACTACGAAGAAAATTAAGATTTTTGTATACCAAAACATTATTTGCTAATTTGGTATCCTCAATACCATAATTTTCGACAATGGCAAACAGTTTGCTAACGACGACTTCAAGAAGATTTGCAGCGACTTGGGGGTTCGAAACAAGTTCACTTCGGTATGCGACCTCAAGCCAACGGACAAGTTGAGGCCATTAACAAAGTAATCAAACGAACTCTGAAAGCTAAGCTTGATCGATCTAAGGGGGATTGGCTTGAAACCCTCCCTGAAGTGCTCTGGTCTTATCGCACCACTCCACGAACTTCGACGGGAGAAACTTCATTCTTTATGGCATATGGTTGCGAGGCCATGATACCCGTTGAGGTCGAGGCTGGATTGTTACGAAGAGACACTTTCAATGAGGAAGACAACGAAACACTTATGTGATTAAGCCTCGACCTAATTAGAGGTCATCGCAACACGACCCAATTACGCCTTGCCACATACCAGCAAAAGATGAAAAAATTCTTCGATAACAAAGTAAAGAAGAAAGATTTCCTTTGTGGTGACCTGGTACTGCGCAAGGTCATGATCAACACGAAGGATGCTAAAGCCGGAGTGCTGGACCTAAATTGGGAAGGTCCATACAAAATCGCACATGTTGTGCGACTAGAAACTTATCATTTGGAAGATTTGAGCGGGCGACCTATTCCATGTGCATGACACTCTGAGCATCTACGAAGGTACTACCAGTAAGTCGACGTAATCAAGATCGCTGCCAAGCAAGTCTCCTTGAGGATCCGTGGAAATTTTGATCACACATTCCCCCATCGAACCCTTTTTCTCCTTTTGTAAACTCCATTAGCAATCATTGAAAGAAATGAAGTTGATCATGAAATAATTCTCAAAATTCTCCAAGAATGTCGCCATTGTTAGAAGCTCCAAAGACTCTATAGTTTTTCTCCAATAGATCTTTAGACATGCCCCAATAAACGAGTCCTAGAGCTCGTAGGTAGCGATCTGAACAGTCTGAGTCTTACCCTAATGAAACGAGACTTTAGGGTTCGGGGGTAACGAACTCGCAATGATCTTTCATACTTCCTCAACGAGCCTAAGGGCCATGGGGTCGCGATCTGAATGATCCGAGTCTTATCCTAATCAAACGAACCTTCGCGGTTCGAGGATATTGCACTCACAAATATCTTTTATCCTTCCTCAATGAGCCTAAGGGCAATGAGGTCATGATCTGAACGATCCGAGTCTTATACTAATCAAACAAACCTTCACGGTTCGAGGATATTGTACTCGCAAGGAACTTCCATCCTTCCTCAATGAGCCTAAGGGCCATGAGGTCACGATCTGAATGATCCGAGTCTTATCCTAATCAAACGAACCTTTACGGTTTGAGGATATTGCACTCGCAAGGATCTTCCATCCTTCCTCAACTAGCCTAAGGGCCATGAGGTCAAAATCTGAACGATCTGAGTCTTATCCTAATCAAACGACCCTTCGCGGTTCGAGGATATTACACTCGCAAGGATCTTCCATCCTTTCTCAACGAGCCTAAGGGCCATGAGGTCATGATCTGAATGATCCGAGTCTTATTCTAATCAAATGAACCTTCGAGGTTCAAGGATATTGCACTAGCAAGGATCTTCCATCCTTCCTCAACGAGCCTAAGGGTCATACAAGGAAGAAGATAAAAAATATCTCTTGGAATGCTCAATCTCCTCCTCGTTGATGGCTCTTTCTCTCTTTATGATTTTATGTAATTTCTCCTCTGGAATATACGCTCTTTAGCCATCACTCACTTTGAAGAAGAAGACTTCTCCTCGAATCTTTCCACTTTGCTTATATATGAGAGAATGTAAGGCAACTTGTGACACATGGCTAAATACTAGGATAAATCAATCCTCACAGCCATGTTAATGTATATTCTCTCACTGTTACACAGAAAAAAGTGATTGTCCTTTTCAGAACAACTCAGTACAATTGCAGGACCACAGGAACTTTTCTGTTATGCTGATCTGGCATTTTATGCGCCAACACTCTTTGCTGTATAGTCCACACCACAAGTCTTCAAGTTATGCATTTTAATTCATAAGGACGAGCTGATGAATTCTGAATCTACAGAAAATCAATCGAGGAAATTAAACCTAAATTAAGCCAAAATAGAGTAGAATAGTATGCATTTTCATCTTAAAACACAATCAACTCTAATTTGACAAAGTTGTAAAATATGGCACTAAACTAAACTAAAATAGCTAAATTAGAAATAAAAATCATAACAAAGACTCCAAATTAGGCCTATGATAACTATGTTTACAAGAGTTATCAATTAGAAAAGAAAAAAAATGGGCAAGGTCACATACAAGCATCCAGCATAAAAGTGTTGTCGCTTCCGCACTGAATGAAGAAATAATTAGACTCACAGTCCTTAATTTTGCTCAGGATTCCGAGTAGATCTTTTAGGTCTTTTCTCCCCGTCTTGGAGAGGTAAAAGGTGTCGTATTGACCCTTTTTTATTTTGTACAAGTATGTGAGCTCGTCAATGGAGAGCTCGTCAATAGAGAGCTCGCCTAAGTGATTAGACCTAAAGGCTTTGTACAGTCCTATGATTATTATATACGAGTTCCTGTTATTCAGAATTAAATGTGAGGATGATATTCACTCTATTTTATAGAGGGGGCCGTGGATGTTTTGGGGTAAATCCATTATTCTACAGTAGTGGCATCCTTAGTTTTCATTTGACAAGAGCCGCATTTTGAAGGTTCCGTTTTGGGCTAGTTTACAAGGGTTGCTTTCCTACCATGGACTCAAAAAGAGCTTAGTACAGTTTCTAATATGTTGGGTCGACTTTTATCATGTGATAAGATGACTTATGAGTGTACTTGACTGTCCTAGGCACAAGTTTGCGTTGAGTTAGATGCAACCAAGCCACTCAAGTGACATTTTGAAATCTAATGTTGTTTATTATCAGAGCCCATTAAGATTACAGTCGAGTATGAGTGGGTTCCTAAAAGATGTTCTAAGTGTTGCTTATTTGGCCATGTTTGTCACCAGCCAGAGATGCATACAGAGTCTGTCATCCAGGATAGGGGTAAAACAGTTGTCAGAAGGCAACGAGGTTGATAATACAGTGAGACCAGTGGATCATGAACTTTTGAAACAACAGCCTACTATTGATGTTATTAGGGAGAGTGATAGGGATGCCTCAGAGCCAACTGGGGTTTCAGATACGGATGAGACTGTTCTATTCCTTCTAGTACTGATAGAGTTGTGGATGATTCTCGAGCCTTGGTTTTAAACAAGCAAATTGTTCATACTAGTAGAGGTGATTTTTCAGCTCTATTTTTTAAGAGAGCTTAGGATATTA
This sequence comes from Toxicodendron radicans, assembly GCA_009867345.2. Classification (NCBI taxonomy): domain Eukaryota; kingdom Viridiplantae; phylum Streptophyta; class Magnoliopsida; order Sapindales; family Anacardiaceae; genus Toxicodendron; species Toxicodendron radicans. Next base: position 7,693,096 of record WYDK02000041.1, on the reverse strand, counting down.
TTGGTGTAGATTTTAGAGATGTTGTGAGGTAATTCTTTGCTACTAATGAGATGCCTAGATGTGTTAATGCAACTAAGATTACTTTGGTGCCTAAGGCGGAGAGTCCGAGCCGTATGAGTGACTTTAGACCGATATCTTGTGGTAATGTACTATACAAGTGCATTACTAAGGTCATTGTGAATCGGTTGACAGTAGTGCTTCCAAATTTCATAGGGAGTTCTCAATCAGCTTTTGTTCCAAGTGACAGATTTCTGATAACATTTTGTTTACTCAAGAGCTTTTGCGGAATTATCATCTTGGGGGTACTTCACCTCGATATGCTTTTAAAGTTGATATTCGAAAAGCTTTTGACACTGTGAGTTGGGATTTCATTCTTTTGGGCTTGTGTACTATTGAGCTCCCAGAGCGTATGGTGAGGTGGATTATGACATGTATTTCTACACCTTTTTTTTTTTCATGGTATTGAAAGGAGAGCTTCAGGGTTTTTTTCGGTCCACTAGGGGTGTGAGATAGTGGGATCCTCTCTCTCCATACCTTTTTGTTTTGGCTATGGAGGGGTTGACTAGTATTCTTCGGGAGACATCTCAAAGCCCGGGGTTCCATTATCATTGGAGATGTAGTTAGACATCTGCTACTCATTTTTGTTTTGTAGATGATTTGATGGTTTTTTGTCGAGCGGATGTTTCCTCTGTTACTTTGATTAAACTAGCTTTGGATTCCTTTGCTAGGATTTCGGGTTTGGTTACTAATTCAGAGAAGAGCCAGATGTTTCTTTCTAAAGTTACAAATGAGGATAGAGTTATGTTATAGTCTCTTTTGGGATTCCAGTTGAGGGTGTTACCAGTTCGGTATTTGGGTGTTCATTTGATTTCTACCTGGCTCTGACATTCTGATTGTAGACCCCTATTGGAGTGGATTCTGTCCAAGATTAGACTTTGGACTTTGGCCTCATTGACCTATGCATGCTGGCTTCAGTTGATAAAGTCGATGCTATTTTCCATTTAGGTTTATTGGGCTTCTATGTGCCTTTTTCTAGCTACTACTATCAGATGGATTGAGAGTATTTTGGCATATTTTCTTTGGAAGGGTACTTCTCTGTCCTCTTCAGGTGCCAAGGTTGCATGGTCTTCTATTTGCTATCCTTTAAAGGAGGGCAAATTGAGGATAAAAGGATTAAGGATTGGGATTTAGTGGCTATTCTTAAGCATGTCTAGAGACTTCTTAATGATCGCTCATCTATTTGGTCCTCTTGGGTATAATTGGTTCTTCTCCGGAGTCGATCTTTTTGTCAAGTTCGAGTTACCTCTGGGGCTACATGGTCTTGGATGAAGATTTTACTCAATAGGGATTGGTGTTGTGGTCTTATTCTGACTTGAATTGGAGATGACAGGGATACCTCTTTATGGCAGGACTATTGGCTTCCACAGGGACCGTTGTGTTATTTGTTTCCTTTTAGGAATCTGATTTCTACTGGTTTTCCTTGGGATGCTAGGGTTTCGGATATCATTCGAGATAGTTCATAGGTTTTTTCTGATGGATAGTGCATATCTTCAGCATTTTTGGGACTCTATTACGATTCAACCTTCAATGGGTCTTCCTGACCATTTTGTTTGGAATAGGTACTCTTCTAGCAGATTCTCCATTGACTCTGCTTGGAATGTATTGCAGGACAGACGAGAGGCAAACTCGGTTAATCATTTTGTGTGGTTTTCAGGTCATGTTCCTCGCCATTCCTTCATTTTATGGCTTCCTTCACTTGGTCGACTTCACACCATGGAAAAACTTCATTCTTACGGTGTCATTGCATCCTCGATGTGTGTTTTGTGTAGGTCTGATTCTGAGACTCATGAGCATCTGTTCTTTAGTTGTGACTTCTCTTCTTATGTTTGGCAAGAGGTTATTGCCAGGACACTTTCTTCTTGGCCATCTTTCACTTGATTCTCTTTGCTCTAATGGGATTGTTTACATCTCAGGCACAAAGGAGACTTCGAGCACCTTCTCTAACGGTTAGTCCTTTATGCTACAATTTATTTTCTGTGGTATGAGAGGAATAATCGCGTTTTTCATCTACATTGCGGTTCCCGTAGGGATATTTTATTGGCTATTTGTGACTTAGTTCAGGCCAAGATTTTGGGTTTGGCGCCCAAGTATGAGATCTCGGCACAGCTCCGTACGATATGATATTTACCTGATTAGATTTTTTGGAGGAGCCTACGTACTTTTTTTTTTTTGCCATTTGTGGCTTTGTGGTTTTTTTTCCATGTTTTTTTTACTAAGGGTTCCAGTCTTCGCCTGGGGCATGCCCCTTGATTTTTGTACATAATTTTTTCTTTGTTTTATTTAATTATTACCTTATCCAAAAAAAAAGGAATCGACATCTCACATCTCAACAAAATCTCAAAGATAGCAACCCAGTCCGACGGGGGCAATTTCCTCAAATGGCCATTTAGTAGCATAATGGGGTAGTCGATTGCGAACTACTTTGTTATCTTGTTAGGATTTTCTTTGGTAAGATAGGAGGAAGGTTTTTTTTCGTAACTTAGTGACAGGTTACGGAGTGGGGACAACTACATTGTCATCCGAGTTGCTGCTTGAACTCTCACTCTCACTCAAGCTCTATGAAGGCTTGGCTTTATTTCTTTGGTTTCCATCAAGCATTTAACTCGCAATTACTTGAACCTCGTCGAAGAGCTAGACAATGCTAAGATTAGGGCTCGACATTGAGTAGAGTTCATTTATAGACACTTGAAACACGAAAAAACAAGTGTTACTATTAAGCTTGACAGTAAGAAGCATGTCGACAATTGTATTCGGTCCAGGCGTCTGGGAAGCTCGACATCGAGCACCCATCGATGTTTTGCCTTAACCAACCCAGATTCCAGTGCGGGATTCTGGTGGTTTTTTGATCGATTTTCTTTGTAAAAAACCCAGAAGACAAAGAAAGAGTCTAAACTGGACACTCTAATGATGTTTTCAACCACACAAATAGAAAATAAGCTGAATGAAACTAAAAAAGAAAGTAAAGAGAGGCTTAGTGGGAAGATGATAAAGCAATTTGTCGGAAAAAGTAATCTGAATAAGGTAGAGAGAATTTTGGCAGAGTGTCTGGGTAAGAAAAAATGAAACAATGAAACAATGAAACAATTAAGGAAGTGGAATCGTCGCCCATTTTATAGTGTTGGAAATTGGGCGGGAGGCAATCTCGGTCGTTCCTTTGGTGAGCAATCTCAGCCCTTCATTCATTGGGCGATATGGTCCGTTCAAAGAGAAGGTGATGATCTAAGAAAAACATGTAATCGTCGAATTAAGTCATCATAACCGCTGACACATGACGCGCTAATTACACCCGTGACCAATTGTAAAAGAGAGAAGTGCTTCAGGCAATAATTGACACAAACGACATCATTAAATGCCTAACAAGCCAACTCAACAGTTGCAAGCATATGACGATTCAAATTCCGAGAATAAAGCGACTTTTCAAGAAAGAATCAATGAACTCAAAGACTTCAGTTTTTTAAGCTCGACACAGCCTTCAAATGCTAGGGGGGTAGATGTTGTGCTGGTATTTTCGCCATGAGTTCGTAACTAAATGTAAGCTCACAATTAGACGAGAGCTCGACTTAATGTAACTCGCTAAATTTGTAAGGTCGACTGAAATGGTTTTCTGTCACATATAAAGTCTGTCTCCAGTCTAAGTCTGATGAAGGAGATGAGCCCGATATATTCAGAGGTCGTCATAAAGAACTGTCAGCATGGAGATAAACATTATCCCCAAAATGTTGGGATAGGTTCAAATTCAAATCTAATCTAATTGCCTTATCCCCCAAATCACGGGATAACTTATATGTTGAAGTCGTGACCCCAGTTTTGGCAAACTTACCATTTGTAAACAACTTGTATAAATACCCCAACTCTTTTCAGAAATAGGGATCGAAAAATATTGAATAAGAATACAGTGGACATCGACATTCTGATTATAACCCGAACCATTTTAAAAATTGTTCTTTGTTTTGTTAGTGTTGTTATTTTTCATATTCATTGCTGGTTGATCACACACACACCCGTTCCAATTCCGTCAAAGTCAATTAGATCACTCTGGTTGGTGCAGTTTTCTGTATCAACAATAATTTTGATAAACACGATAATAAATATTATCAACTGTTTCCTTTAATAAATATTATCTCATGTTTTAGAGTTTATTTTTCATGTATTATAGTGATGAAAAGTATTATGTCAAATATGGAATATTTCCTATGCATTCTAATTAAGAGCACAACTAGTAATCAATTTATATGAATTAGTTCCTTATTATGTTGCACACCTAATGTGTTGTTATTTTCTAAACTTAATACAAATGTTTAGCCAAATATGTTTGTTTGACTCCTAATAGATATTGATACTTTATATGTTTCAACTGCCATAATTGTCAATGAATAAATATTATAAAATTTATTAAACTTGCTAGCTTTGGATTTATTCTTAGTAATGACTCAATGAGTTGTCGAGCAAGATATATATTATTATGTTATTTGTTGTTTGTAATTTACATGGTGGTCATGAAATTAGAATTTTGATTTGGTGGTAACAATTGTCTATT
>WYDK02000041.1:7629001-7644900 GCA_009867345.2 Toxicodendron radicans | reverse complement strand
GCTCGCTCCCTTGCTCTTTCAAAATTAGGGTTTTCAATTTAATTACTCACTCTTTCTTCCACTGATTGCTGCGTTTCAATGCCTGATAATTTCATAGCCAAATCGTGCCTGGATAACCCTAGACACTGCCAAAGAGCTCCTACCCGCGAGCCGTTTTGGCGTATTTCTCACTTTGTGTTTTCTTTACTAGCTTTCACTCGCTTTTCGTGATAAAATTTCATCCTTTGAGCCTCCGATGGCGCCCAGTCGGAGAAAAGGTGCCAGCAAAGCCGCGGCCGCAGCCGCCGCTCGCCGTCAATGGAAGGTCGGCGATCTTGTCCTCGCCAAAGTTAAAGGCTTCCCTGCTTGGCCTGCCACAGTATGCACCGCTTGCTTTTTCTGTATATTCGTATGTTTAATTCGAAGAAACATAAAAAGTCTGTTTTTTTTTTAGGGATTTGGCAGTTGTAGGATATGCTTTGAGTTGGATTTTATGTGGTTTGTTTAGTGCTCTCGATGGGGACTTGGTGGGCAGATGCTTTTTGGGGTTTTGGTTAATTTGGGCTTGCTTGGGGATCTATAGTCAAGAGTATAAATACTCTTATTGGGTGTTTATTATTTATAATTGTTCTTGATGATGTTATTTGCATGTGATTTGATTGGAGGTGTGTTGTCAATTGATTGATAAGCTTAAAGAGGGATTCTTGGGGTTTCCCTTCGCAATTTAAAAAAAAGGAGTAATTTTTTATGTCACTAACCCTTGCGCGCTTATCAGAAGACTAATGTTGCAAATCCTGTTGTTGTTTTCATTAACATGAGACATTTTGGAGAAATTGATTCTTTTAACTTGTTTAGGTTGAAGCAGCGTGTTAAATTTGGTGTAAAAGAGTGAATTTTATGATGTTGAGATGCTTTAACTACCTAGGAGCAGCATTTTCTTTAATGCTTTGTACTTACATCTAAATTTAATCAAGTCTTGCAGACACCTTTCTTGCTTTCTTTTTAATTTTTAATTTTTGATTATTTTTGTTTTGTTGGGTATCGGGCTTTATGCATTGGTTTTCATTTGGGCTTAATGTGTTGGTTTCCGATGGCAGGTAAGTGAGCCTGAGAAGTGGGGCTATTCAGCAGATTGGAAGAAAGTACTGGTGTACTTCTTTGGAACTCAGCAAATGTGAGTGCTCTTGACAATGTTTTGGTTAATTTTGTTTAGATTGTTTTTCAGTATGAGCGTGTATGATATTTTGTGTGTTTTATGATTTAACATATTGCTTAGTTATGTGGTGTGATACATTCTTATGTTTGTACTTTATATTGTGTTTTCAGTTGACTGATTGACAATTGTATATATTTATGTTGATATTGAATTAATGACATATGTTGTTATGGGAAGGGCATGGTTATTAAGTTGATTATGCTGATAACGCAGGATTATTCAAAGTGTCTAATTTCCCGATGCGTCAACTTTGGCTGTCTGACTGGTGTGGATTTTATTTAATGATTTAATTATTATTTTATCACCACTTTTATTTCAATTATTGTTTGTTATACGATGATGTTGACCTAATGATGATAAATTCAATGTTTAGTTGTTCTTTTGTTCCCACTGACCATTGGAAAAAGGGAGATGATAGGTTAGTGTATTTGAGAGGGATGGATTTGTTTGTTTGTTACCCTATCCGTCAGTAATTCTTAAGCTAAGTGTCAATTATACGTTTTTTTCTTGTTCAAAGTGAAGATATGACCAAACTGTGGGTATTTCTTCAGTCTGCCTTGTAGCAGATTTGTGTCTGAACATTTGTATAAACTTGTTTCAACTGGTTGTTTTGTACTTCAGCATGTAGATTGTGGTATGGGATGATTATATGTGATTATCATGCTTTGGTAAAACATGTGAGTATTGTCTTTCAGAATTTTAGGCTCATTGGATATATAAATATTTGTCATTAATTATAGATCTTCAAACAATGAGTGGTTAAAATTGATGAAGATGAACATCTGTTAGCATGTCTTACCTTTAGTGCAAATTCAGGCTGCTAGTACATAGCTAAACTTTTGCCTTCGTCTTGTGTATTGCTTGAAGGATTTGAAGAGTTTACATGTGCAATCCCTAAGATGTATCTGCTTAGGCAGGTTGGGATGTTGGGTCAGTGATGACACCAATAAGAGTTACAAAAACTTTTGTGATCACAATTTCTGTGTACTATTATATATATAAATACGGTTGAGATGTTTTGCAAATTTCTTTGGTTGCAGTATTGGGTTTAAAATCTCCTTTCTGCTGTTGTATCATTAAATTTATAGAATGCCTTTTTTGCTTGTGGCAAATGTGTGAAGCATTATGTTGGTTGGCTTATTGGAGTGTTGAGATTAGGAAGTGTTCATTTTGCACACTAGCTATTTTAATACAACAATGTTTAGTAAAATATGATAGGTGTGTGATGATATGGCAATATAGTAATTTTTTTTAATTAAAGTGTTACTGTAATAGACCTGCATTTAAGAGAACCTTTAGTTTGAATTATTTTGTTTAAAACAATATCAAAAGGGTTTCCCCCTACTACCTCGCAAATTGTAAATAAATAATCTTTGTAGTTTGATGTGACTTAGAACTTGTTTGAGAAGTCTTGGGCCAAGAGTTTGAGGAAGATAATTTAGCTGTCCTATGTGGGGATAGTCATCGTATGGTGTTATAGATACTTTTTGTGCCTATCAAAGTGTGTTATTTTGAAATTGAATGCAGATTAATCGAATGGATCTGTTGTCTTTTGTATATCTCATTATCGCTTGAAGAACTGCAAGGGTCTAGAGAATGAATGAGTAAATGGTAAATTTATTGATAATTACAACAAAGCTAAAGCAAACAAACCAGTGAGTTCTTATTCTAATTTTTTTTTCTGCACAATTGAAAGTTATGCTTTTCAAGTTGATATATTTATCAGTTAATTGATGGAAATGTGCTTGGTCAATTGACTCTCGTGCATTTTGAAACTGATGGCCAAAACTTGAGCTAGAGTGTTGTTAAACTTTCTATAGGTTTCGTTTGAAGCTTGGCCTGTTTTGGAATATGGTGGCTATTAAGGCCACAGTTTATGTTCTCGGTTTGTGAGGTCCAGAGACTTTGGGTTCAGTTTTTGCTCATAGCTGCGAGTGCGTATTTCATTTACATGCATTTATCCTTTACCTGGGATCATTTTTTCTGGCCAGAACACTGAACCTCGAGGATGTAAAACTGTTCATTATGAAATTATTTGTGTAAACTTGTTTATGAAGCTGTGGAAAAATTTCATTGAATATATTTTTGGAGAATGGGAAAAAACTTTATGTCATATTAGGACTTTGGTTGTAATGAGAAATTTGATTTATGTAAATATATACTATAATTCCATTTATGTTCTAGTAGGCCTTTTAGTTCTTCCATAATCCATATAATGTTCTTTTTGAAGGATATTATTTATGGTCTTTTATATCAAGTATATTAGTTAGAAGCCTTTGATGAAGAAGAAAAGTATGTTTCTTGTTTATCTCTCTTGGAGTTTCTTTTGAAGGAAGTAGAATGGTGAAGAAAACCCTTAAGGTCTTCCTTTTATGCAGCATTATTGTTATGATAGAAGTGACATGAAGTTGTTGGTAGATAGTTATTGGTATTTATAAATTGTTTGTTAACGGACATTTTATGTGCATGCATGAATGAGCAAAGGTGTCTGTTTTTGTGCCTCTTGTGTTGTGGGGTTTAGTGATTGGTTAAATCAAGATCCTTATGAAAATGTTTTTTTTTTCTTCATGTGAAACAAGTGATTTCTGATCTCCTTATAGTATTCCTTAAATAGGGGCAAACCTAAGTCCTAAATTTTTTTAGAAACTTCCCTTGTAATGGTTGAAATTTGTTAGGAACCTTCTTGATTTGTTTAAATTCTTTTCAGAAATGTAACTTGCAATTTGTTAGGCCTCGGAATTATTGATATTTTTCAAATAATTTGAGTCTGCTAATATGTTATTTACACACCATACTGGGGGGAGATATGTGATATATGCGTTTTGTACTATTTGTTAATTTAGCAACTATGTGTTGAACATTAATTTGTGTCTACGCCACTTGTGCATTGTTTTATATGGTGATTACAGTTTAGTCAAGATCCATGTTGAAAATATATATTAATTTTTGTGTGAAACATGTCACTACATGGCATTCAAACCATTAATCTTTCCATAGAAAGGTTGGAAGTGTTTCATTGTATGATTTGTTCTTTTAGCAAGTATGTGTTGCACATGCATTTGTGTCTATGCCACTTGTGCATTTTTTATATGGTCATTGAGTTAATTGTAGATTCATGTTGAAAATACATATTCTTTTTTGTATGAAACATGCCATCTCATGGCATTCAAACCAGTAATCTTTCCCTAGGAATGTTGGAAGTGTTACATTGCACTTGTATAAAATGAATTAAATGCTTTTATTTTTTTTGTTGCACATGAACTTTGTCTACTTGGTGAGGGTTGTCTCTTTGTCCTGTTGACCTTTTATCTTGGTTTGTCTTCTGGATGAGGGTGAAATGGATTTTGGTATTGGTTGTTTTCTTTGATTTTGGCCCATTTTATGTTATTTCGTCTCCAAGTGCATTTCCTAGGAACTAGATTGAAGAAAATGGCAAGTGGCCTTATTTGAATGGGTACTTTGTTATACAGAGCCTTCTGCAATCCTGCTGATGTTGAAGCATTTACTGAAGAAAAGAAACAATCTCTTTTGGTCAAACGCCAGGGAAGGGGTGCAGATTTTGTTCGTGCAGTGCAGGAAATTATAGATAGTTATGAGAAATCAAAGAAACAGGACCAGGTTGATTCCAATTCTGGTGACGAGGGTACTCTGGCAAATGGTGGGAATTCAGCGGACTCATCTGCCCACTTTGGATTGAAGGACCAAACAGAAGCTTCTGAAGCAACACTTGATTCACAATTGAAACCTTCAAATTCTACTACAGCTGCTGACGATCTGAGTCTTCCATCTGAGAATGCCCCAGCTGCTGGACCGTTAGATGCAATGCCTGATAAAGAGGCCTTAGCAGAACAACCTGCTGATAATTTGGCTGTTAAAGAAACACCTGTTCTAACCACCTACACTTCAAGAAAAAGATCTGGAGGCTTACCATTTCAAAATACACAGAGAAAGGTACTTTCAGTGCGAAGGTCAAGAAGCTCATCAAGGGGTGAACCCTGTAGAATCCCGAATTTTATGATGCCATATAATGATGAGGGGAAGAATGTAGGGGACATATCTGCCAACATTACTAGAAATGGATCCTTAAGAAGGAATAAACGAACCAGAAAATCACCTGATGCTTCGGAATGTGATGATGTGGATTCATTTGCTTATATATCAAATGGTAGCATTGAGGACAATGGTTCTGAAATTGTAACAGTTGAATCTGATTCCTTTAGTCTGAATGAAGGCAGCACTGTGGATTCTGGTTGTAAAGTTGAACATTCAGAGACTGTTGTTGAGTGTTTGGAGGGGGATGTTGAGTTGAGCAAAGGGCTTGATTTCCAAATTAAGGCTGTTTTCTTTAAGAAGAAAAGAAAACCAAATCGAAAGCGAAGTACTAGTGATGCACTTGATCCTTCTGCAAGAATTGACATGGAAGCTGACGCAGGGATGAATAATTGCCATATTTCACAAAATGATGGTGGCAATTTGGATGAAAGCCTTTCAAAAGAAGATGGAGATGAACACCTTCCATTAGTGAAACGAGCCAGGGTTAGAATGGGCAAACAATCCTCTGCAGACGGTTTGAAAAATTCTTTGCAGATTGAAGAAAAACCTGTCAAGGATGTCAATTTTAATATTTTAGGGCAAACCAGCCCCTCTTCAAATCATGATGATAATAGTCTGGTTGATAGAGATCCTTCTGCAGTGAAGGGATCTCCGGAGAATGTATCACCTTTGAAGGACTGCTCTGAAATTGTAGGAAATAGGCCACAGCTTTGGAATGTTACAAAAAACCAATCATTTGGCTGTTCTGCTGATGGTGAAGCTGCTCTACCTCCATCTAAACGCCTTCATCGTGCGCTGGAAGCGATGTCAGCTAATGCTGCTGAAGAAGGTCAAGCATGCATTGAGGCATCATCAACCATAAACCCGTCTATTGATGTGTTATGTGTTGAATCCTTAACAAGATATTCTAATGAGACTATTGAAAGCAAAGAAGGGACAGGTTTGGGACTGCACGGTGCAGACTCTGCTGACAATGGTGCTTCTGGTTTCTGTTCTAGCACAAATCCCAGAGTTTTCGAGGGGTCTACCAAATCTTCTGGAGAAGCTCAGAGTTCTGATCAACTGATCAAGAGTTCTAAGAGCGAAAAACATCAATTGCGCAAAGATGTTGTAGGGCCTGTAAACAATGTTGATGGCAAAGATCCTACAGGGTCACCTTTGGCTATGCATACCATCCAGACTTCGGTTCAAGTTCAAATGCCGGAACATATTTTGCCTAGTCCTGACAGAAGACAGGCTAAATGCAGATCAGACCAAGATTCATTTGACCAGTTGTTGCCCGCTAAGGATGAAGGCAACGTTGAGAATCTTGAGTTGAGTGATTTTAGAGCTGAAAATGTTGAGAAAGAGCTTGATATTGTAGAAAATGAGTCAAGTCTGGATCCTGTGTCAGGGGCTGATGAAAGTGCTAAGGTTTCACCTAAGATTGGTGCGGATGCGCATCAATACAATTTGGAGGGAACTGGTTGTGGTAACACCGAGTCTTCGAGGTCTCAAATTGATGACAACTGCCAAATTAATGGAATGTAAGTTAATGTTCCTATATTTTAGTCTGATTTATTCAACATTATTTTACTATTGGCTCCAGAAAGTATCTTTTTTTACTTCTAAAGTTAGAGATGAAAGTCATGTGCCTCAGTAAAGTAGATACTGTATAGATTCATAGCACCTTTCCACAATGCTTATGAAAATATTATGCCCTCAATTCTTGCCTCAAATAGTAGAACAGTAATGGAAGAATTATTCAAATAGTGAACAATTAAGATGAAATTTTTTAACTAAGTTGCAGATGACAGCCTTTGTGAGATCTGTACAGACAAAGCATTGTTTCATGTTCTTTGCAGGCAAACCATTTTCTTGATTCTGTTTCATGTTCTTTGCAGGCAAACCATTTTCTTGATTCCGTTTCTTGTTCCTTATTTTGTTACTGTTGGAGGAAATATCTTAGTACACTTTATTCTAAATTTCAATATCCATTTTACATTTTTGTCTTAGGTGTGGCATTACAGAAGAGGTAAAAAATAAAGAAAGTCAGAAGGATAAAGGTTTGGTTTCCATTTCTGATGATCGTTTGGTTGACAAGGTTGTCTCTGACGTCCAAATAACTTCATCTCCGGTCAATGGGGTTGATTCTCCTGCACGTGTTTCTCCTCCCAATACCTTACTTTGTCACATATCTACATCAGAAAGTGCAAATGTTGTTCAAAACATTACCTGTTGTAGTCCCCATGTTCATTCACAGCACAAGAAAAATTTGGGTGCTCCAGTTGCTGATGAAGAGGGAAACATTGATACATCCATAACTCAAAGACCAAAATCTGTGGGGAAGTGGAGTAATTTTTCAGAAGCACATGCTGCTCTTACTTCTTTTGAGGCTGTGCTTGGGTCATTAACGAGGACGAAGGAGAGTATTGGTCGAGCAACTCGCATAGCTATTGACTGTGCAAAGTTTGGTATTTCTGCGAAGGTAGGAAAGGGCTTTTTTGCTTATTTGACATGCTTCATTTCTTTACCTTATTACACTGTAGATTTTTACATGGTTAATGGGAAGAGTATTATGGTTTGCTTGTATCATCATAGGACTATATAACACACAGTGGTCCCAGATCCTTATCTGTAGAATGAAAGTTCTGCATATACTTTTGTTTTTTGGTATGCTGAGAGCAAGTTTATGAATTGTGACTGGGTATTTCACATTCTTTTTGTGTTTTTTTTTTCTCATTGATGTTGAGAGTGAATTTATGGATCATTAATGGAGTTTGAATCTTGGTAATGATTCACTAAGTCACAATGCATGATTGTTACTGATATGTAAACAGAATTATTCACAAATAGAAATAAGGAAAGATTTTCAAAAGTTTTGTGGTATTTGAATGTAATGATGATATTTTCCACTGGGTCTTTGTAAGATTTTTATATTTCTCACCAGTTTTTTTTAGCCCTCATCTTACTCTTTTATTCTAAAGTACTTACCAAAAGAACTTCTTTACCAATGGACTGAAAAAATGTTGATTTTGTTTTTTGTGGTTTTCGAATGTTGATATCCATTAAATCCTATTCAATTTAATCATTTGTTATTTTTCTTCCTGATTTAATTAGGTGGTGGAAATTCTAGTTCGAAACTTGGAGAGCGAGTCTAGCTTACACAAAAGGGTGGATTTGTTCTTCCTTGTGGATTCTATAACACAGTGCTCTCGAGGTCTGAGAGGTAATGTGCCTGCTGTCTTGTTATACTGCAATTGCCTTAATTTATGATGATTTAAATCAAATTGTTTGCTTGTGAGGGTTTATGGTATTGTTTATACTTAAAATATCCAGGTGATGTTGGTGGTATATACCCTTCCGCTATTCAGGCTGTGCTGCCACGCTTACTGTCAGCTGCTGCTCCTCCTGGGAATACTGCTCTGGAAAATCGTAGGCAATGTTTAAAGGCAAGCGGAGAGATTTTTCCAATGTATTTTTGTAGTTTAATAATTGTCTTCTCTTTTGGTTATTTCTTACCATCATCTCTTTTATTTAGGTTTTGAGGCTTTGGCTGGAAAGAAGAATACTTCCGGAATTAGTTATTCGTCACCATATGCGAGAACTCGATTCATTTAGTTGTTCATCTTCTGCTGGTGCCTATTCTCGTCGTTCAGCAAGAACAGAAAGGGCTTTAGATGATCCTATTAGAGATATGGAGGGAATGCTTGTTGATGAGTATGGAAGGTATTACATTGTTTAACCTTTTTCTTAGTCTAGATCAATTTAAACTATTTAGACATTATTATTTATAGGACATTCCTGTTGCCTCAGCAATTCAAGTTTTCAGCTTCCGGGATTTTGTATGCCCCGTATGCTGAAGGATGAAGATGAAGGAAGTGATTCTGATGGAGGGAGTTTTGAGGCTGTCACTCCTGAACATAAATCTGAAACCCCTGGGGAGCAGGTTACAGTCCCTGTCATTGAGAAGCATAGACATATATTGGAAGACGTTGATGGTGAACTTGAAATGGAGGATGTGGCCCCCCCTTGTGACATGGAGATTGGTTCAACCAATAACAGTGCTGAAATCAATAATACTGCACAGACATCACTTGATCAGTTAGCGCCCTTTGTCCCTCCACTCCCACAAGATGTGCCTCCTTCATCACCACCATTGCCGTCATCTCCACCTCCTCCACCACCACCTCCTCCTCCCCTTCCCCCATGTGCAATGTCTGACCCTTACTCTAATGGAGCAAGCATGCATGTATGTTCGTTTGGATATTTAAAATTTTTCTTAGTCAGTAGTGGTTTGAAAAAAGTGGGATGTATTTATTTACTATTTCTTTTTGGTTTTGGCTAACATTTGCAGAATATGCAAAATGATGTGAGACAATCTGTAGCCCAGCAGTCAGTTGCACCAGGAATGAATCCATCAATGCCCACAAATGCAGTTCTTTATCATGCTCCTGATTGTCGGGATCATCAGATACCGTTGCAGATGTCTGACTCTGCTAGCTCTTTTGGCAGTTATCCTGTATGCCCGTCGAACAATGTTCAACAAGCTGATAGCCCAAGGTTCCATCACAAGCCATACCCTCCACTGCCACCTCATGCTCCACCATCAAATCAGTTCTCATATGTTCAGACTGGCCAGAATGTTAAATCTAGGATGGAGCCCCCACCCCCTTCCCACTCACATAGATACCATTCTTTGCCACATGATGGTGGAAAATATTACAATAACCATGATAGAATGAAATCGGCCCCATACGAACTCCAAGAGAATTGGAGGTTTCCCACTCCCTCTTTTTCTGGTGAGGATATTTAGCAGTGAGTTATGGATATATCATTGTTTTCTCTGGTATTCTCTGGTGGCATTGCTAATATTGTTCTTTTCCTTTTCATCCAGGTCCAAGATACCATGACAAACCCAAAGAATCTTATGGACCTGGTTCATACGTTGGTCCCCCATGTGAGTCAACAAGAATGCCACACCAAGGTTGGGCATATCCTCCCCGGGGAATGAATCACAGGAGCTCTTTACCCATTAGACCACCTTCTGGAGGTCCTGTACCGGTCGGAATAAGAGGTATGTAAAATTATTAGTAGATTATCTTTTGAAAGAAAACAGAAAATGTTGTTTGTTATCTTTCTTTGAGATTCCTTACTTAGATATCTGTTCTATGCATTGTTCTTGCAACATCATTGAAATTCGGAATGACTGGATCAGCCATCACCCTGCCCCTGTTAGCATTATATGTTAGGTTGCTAAACAAAATCTTGCGGCTGAAGGGTATTTTTTTTTGTGTTTCAGCTCCAGGCAGTTGGCGGCCAAGATGAACAAATATAATTACACTATAAGCATTGGTATGTTATTTTAATAATTGCTATTAGGGTTGTTGCATGGAATTCAGGCATAGAATTGAAATTGGAGGTCCATCTCTTCTGAAAAAAATGGGGGATGGCATTTCCAATTCCAATTTGAAGAAGCTCTAATTCCATTGTACTAGACAACTGTTATTGAAAACTTTTGATTGCCCTCTTTTTCGTATCAAATAATTTTTATGGTTTATAATTGTTAGGTTTGACCCAATTTTTATCTGGGTTCTGCGGCTTGTTCAAAAAGAGAGTCATTTCCTGGGCCAAGCCTGATCGTCGCACCAAGGAACAGAACTTAAGATGAGAGGGTTAGGCTCAGGAGACGAGCACGTTGACATGCTGGGACTGTATATATGTATTTTATCAACTCATCTGCAAAAGCAGAAGGGTGGTAAGAAAGATAGTCATCATGGCCATTGTAGAGGAGAGTTGGAGATGTAACTATATCAATTCTAGAATTTTCTCATTCCTTACAATTTTTAGTGTAATTTACTTGTTGGAAGCCTTTATAGGAACCCTTATCAACTAGGCATATGATGGAACTTCTACTTTAGTTCCACATTTTTTGTTACAATGGAAAAATTTTCTACTCGAATTTAGAATCAGTGGCTTCTAAACTAATATATATATATATATAAAGTCAATGTTATAGCTTATTTATTGTTCAATTTGAGCAATTTATTGTATTTTGATGCTGCAAAATACAAGTATCTATCTGATAAATAGTCTGTGGATGGTATGAAACTGCAATATTGATCACTGAAAATAATAAATTAATAATAATTGGGTTCATGAGAGTTTGGCAAGGTTGTTGGATTTTAAAGACCTATCAGTTTTAAGATTTTATGGCTTAAACATCATACTTTTACATCATACTCACATTCAGTTAAACAATAAACTATCTTTACATCATTTTCTTATATCATTCTCTTACATTATATTCACATTCAGTTAAAAAATTACTTTTTAAAAAAATTAAAAAATAATTTTTTAACTGAATATAAGTATGATATAAAAGAATGATATAAAAATGTGATATAAATATACCATTACTCATTACTAAAATTTGACACAGTTGTAAGAGTGTTCAATTTAGATACCCTTTCAACAAAAAATAAGGTAGATTGGTTATTTTGACAGATCATTCATTTAATAACAGTAGAAATACCAAAAATATAATTATTTAATTAAAATTTTTAAACGGCAGATGAGTGAATTGGAAGCATCAAAATGTTGAAATCGAATGGCTTATAATTGTTAAAAGGTGCTTTTAACTAATTTATAAAACAAAACATATAAGTAATAAATTAATACGTAAATCTAATGGCTGTTGCATAAACGTTGAACCTCCGAAAGATTGAAGAGGAAACGAAAGCGAAGAAGCTAAAAAGAAGTTGCATCTGATACCCAGATGGGAGCTTCTCCTTCAGTTCCACAGAAATCAATCCACGAATTTGCTGTCAAGGTTTTCTTTTTGGTTCTATTTTTGCTTCAATTCTCTGTTTATTAGTAAACCATTATAATTTCTTTGTGTTGAATCATTTGGGTTTGGAACAGGATAGTAGAGGCAAAGACGTGGACCTCAGCATTTACAAAGGCAAGGTCCTCCTTGTTGTCAACGTTGCCTCCAAATGGTATGCGTTTTCCCTTTTTTTTTCCTTTCGTCTACTTTTGGTTTTGGGTCTCGATTACTGCTTTCTTTAGTTGATTTCTTGTTGGCGCTTGGGACAGTGGCTTTACGGATGCGAATTACACCCAGTTGACTGAGCTCTATAACAAATACAAGGATAAAGGTTCCTTCTTATATCTTTTAATGTTTCATGTTTCAAGTGCAAAATTTTATTTGTTGTTTTGGTTACTGTTTTAAGCTATTGTCACCTATCAGTGGATGTGCTACCGTAAATTTTGTTTTGTCTTTTTTTTTTTATGGGTTTTTTCTTTGGCTTAATTGAAGGAAACTCATGCATGAAATAGTGCATAATATATATGTTTTAATTTTTTTTTTTAATTTCTTCTTGTATGTTAAAAAATTGTGCAAGAGTATCTTTGCTTTGATGTCGTTGTCATCAACACAAAATTTAGGCGTTTGTATGTTGCAACTATATGTTTCTTTTCTGATTTTTGTATAAATGTTCTTTTTTCAGGGACTTGAGAATTTAAATTTTATTGGATGATTTCAGGTTTTGAAGTCCTGGCATTTCCATGCAACCAATTTTTGAAGCAGGAGCCTGGGTCGAGCCAGGAGGCTCAAGAATTTGCATGTACAAGATACAAGGCTGAATATCCAATTTTTCAAAAGGTAAATTTGTTATTATGAAGATTGGTAATTTATGTATCATTTTCATGGCATGTTTTTTTTTTCTTGGTGTTGCCTTTACTAAACTAACTTTCTAGCCAATTTACCTTTACGGAAGTGGCTTCTTTGTGTATTTGCTAAATGTGAATGATCCAATTATGGAAACTCATTGCATGGAGAGGTTGGTTTAGTTTTCATTGTGAACCATTGTCTTTGCTACTACTCTATTATGCTAACAGTCATAAGTGTTAACTCCTCCTGGTGCTAGATGTGAATGATTTAAAATTGGTAGTGTTTGTAAATTTTGTGTCGTTTAAAGAGTGCGATAACAGCTTCAAGTCCAATAGAAAATGGAAAAAATAAAAAGAAACTTGTGGCCTTTAGAAACTATCACAATTGTGATAGATAGAAGAATAGGCATAATGGGTATGAAAAGAATATGATCCATCTCATGTAGCTTTGGCTCAGATATTGAGGCTTTTCTCTTATGCAAAATCACCTCAATAACCAGCTTGAAACATAATGCCTAACATATTAAGAATTAGGTATGACGTTCAGTTTCTAAATTTGTTTGGCATTGATGCTGTCTAATGTGTATCTTTGCTTTAGTTTATTTCATCTATTTCAGTTACAATTTATTCCAGTTAATGATTTGGCTTTACGGTTTTCCTTCACGGTTTTTAATGATTAATTTTGTGGTTCAAGTCCAGAAGATCAGACATGTGTCTTCAACTTAATTCTTTCTGGTTGATGTTCACCAATAGTGAAGAACACTCATTCAAAATCGAAAATTATTAAATTGGTTGTCATTATAGATCTTTCATTATGTTTATCAGTTTATGTAGTTTCAAATATGTCAATGGTTTCTCACATCACCATGTTTTTTCTTTGAAAGTTGAGCTGGTGTTTGTGTCTTTTTGGATATTCTGGCCTTGATTGCAGAAGTTAGTTGATGACATTTAGTGCTAATTGTAGGTTACTGATGCTCTATTATCTTATATTTAGGTACGTGTCAACGGTCCAACTACTGCACCTGTCTACAAATTTCTCAAAGCAAGTTCTTCTGGATTCTTTGGGTCCAGGATAAAGTGGAACTTTACCAAGTTTTTGGTTGATAAGGAAGGGCATGTCATTGATCGCTATGGCACAACAACTCCTCCCATGGCAATTGAGGTACTGTGTGTCTCCAGCATGAGTGCTTCACATCAATACATTTGTCTCACATTCGTGGTTTTCAAATAACTCATGTTGGCCTTCCTTTTTGCTTTTGGTTTCTTGATGCAGGCTGACATAAAGAAAGCTCTGGGAAATGTTTAAGTAATAAATGATTATGATTAATCAAAGAGTAATACTACACTTATAAAGAAATCTTACAAAGATTTCTATACAAAGTGATGTAGTAAAAAATGAGTGGAAGAGTGAATACATAAAGACAAACTCATCATATTCACTTTTCCATTCATTTTTTGTAACATCACTTTGTATAGAAATCTTTGTTAGATTTCTTTGTAAGGCTAGTTTTATTGTTAATTCAAATTCGGTTGAAGTCATGATAAGTTATCCGGTGACTGATGTAGCTTTTGTATTGCCTTACATATTATGTTTTATCCTGTCTTATCTTCTGTTTTTGTTTAAGTATGTATCCCCTGTATAATGTAATTGATAAACTTACACTCTGAGATTGTAAAGATATTAGGCTGGTGAAATAAGTGATAGGGTAGATACTGTTTGTTTTGTAAAAGATTAGTAGCTTGCAGACCTTCACATGTCAATACCAGCAGTTTCCATGACTAAAAGATTAGAGGGGACACCATTTTTCTCTGTTTAGTTGATAAGAAATGATGGAAGATTGAAAAAAAGGGGTAAAAAGGATGTACTCTTTTTTCAAGTCTACAAAACTTTGTAAAGATTTCTATGTAGAAACGTGATTGCCTTTTTGTTCTCCTTATCCTTTACGCTTTTAGTAAAACCAAGTTTTGGGCTGGCTTTGAGCTCTTAGGAGTTAGGACTGTGGCTACTGATTAATCCATCACAAAAATGAAAAACAAATAAGCTTGATACTGTGAATGCTTCTGAATCTGAAGCTGAAAGTCAGAGAACCGTTCCTTAACCTATGGAGTATGGAGTTTGGACACATGATTGCAATTGTCTAACGAGTTAATGATATAATCCCACCTTCCGTTTTGATTAAATAACAAAATTTCTTTTTGAGGTTTTTGGAATAATAATTGTTTTTCTACTATTAAGTTATAAAATAAATGACAAAAAAAATCTGATAAATATTTATTGACTCACAACAGTATAAGTTCTATAATAATGCTACAGACACTGATTTTATGTACTGAATGGCGTGACATTGTCTACGTCAAAAATGTTTACATGTCTTTAGTGTTCACAATTGTTGAACGATCATTCATTCACAATAAACGATTGTCCACTTTTAAAACATAAAATGACATTGAACACCCGTTCATAATATGGACATGCGTCCATTATTATTTGAAAGATGGAGATAGAGGTAGGTAAATTGGGACCCCAAGTCTTGGTTCTTTTGGGACCGAGCCCAAACCCATTCATATATAGGAGGGCCCAGTCTGGTACCAGGCTTACGACAGGTCCTGGGTCAGGTATTAACGGGCTTTGCCAAATTTAAAAAAAAAAAAACCCTTCATATTTTTATATATATTGGGGGTTTTGGTAATTTACCAGAAAAAAATTTGAATTTTTAATTAACAAATAAAATAATTATGTTTATATAATTTAATCTATTATAATCATTTAACCAATTCTAATAATTACTCAATTTATTCAATTCCAATCATTAATCAATTCTAATTCAAATCAATTAACCAATTCTTATTTCAATAGTCCAATTGATAAATTCTAATTCCAATCAAATATCAATTAACCAATTCTTATTCCAAAAAATCAATTCAAATTCCAATTAATTAATCATTTCTAATTGATTCTAATTTCAATCAATTAATCAATTCTAATTTCAATCAATTA
>WYDK02000041.1:7594730-7618143 GCA_009867345.2 Toxicodendron radicans | reverse complement strand
ATTATGTTGTTCCATATCTATAGTGGTTACAATGCTAATTCATTATATTCCTATTAATGTTTTACTGATATGTCAATGCCGAACAATATTTTCAATTGTAGATTTTGGTTCGACCATTAGCAACAAATAGTTTGTATAGTTATGCTATATATTACTATTTATTTGGTTATACCGAATCATTATTCCAATTTTATGTATTTTTCTTTTCATAGAAAGGCGAGCTATTTACTGTTTTTTTAGCATTCTGTTAACTTTGAAACAAATATCATAAGCAACCCGCACGTTGCGCGGGCTTTTCACCTAGTTTATAATAGATGGGAGAAAATTCAAAATGAACCCAAGTGGTAGTAAAATAGACATAGTTGAATATCTACTCTATATATCTATTATCTAATACTGAACCTCCTAATTACCATTCTATTTTTAAATTCTATCATGAAATGCCAACATGTACCATGCTTCTCTACTACTAATTAAATTAATAATGACAGTGCCGAAATAAAATCCCTTCTACATAACAGAGGAGCCTTGTCATCTCATAATGTTGATTCAACGCCACAATTGCACTGAATAAGAAACCAAATAACCCATCGACTCTATCATTGTTACACTTACAACAACACCAGCTCCTTTGAACCGAAAGATTATTGTACACTAGATTGTTAGAAATATTGGGTGATCTGTACTTATTCCAATAAGCAATTCTTATGGATACATGTTCCTAAATCGCAACACACAACCAAACTGCAATATTCTAACCAAAACAACTCAGGAAAATAACAGTAAACAACACAATCCAAAGAATAAATGAGCAACATATATTATATTGACTTTCAAAAGATTCAACACCAAGTCCAACTCGTGGACACAAATTGATAACAACCAAAATGAAGATAAACAACACACTGAAAAGAATGAAAAGATAATAGCTTGCTGGACTTTGAGAGCCAGTACTCTCCCAAAACACAATCCTACTTTTCAGAATACCCTACTCCAATGCACTCTATTGCCATATATCGTTCAGTGCCAATCCCAACAGAATTTTTTTTCTGCCCACATTGCCACCTGTCTTTACTACTCGTCCCTTACACTTGTCTACCCAGGACCATTTTGTGTCGCGTATCTCATAATCCCCTGGTGTCTCCTATTGCTTTTCCTACACTTAATAAGAACTTCATGTTGCCCATTAATCAATCTGCGAACCTGGAGAACTTCTTCAGGTTCAATTGCTAGGACCAAATCTTCATTGAGTGTTGTTGGTAATGGTTGAACATTACACAGTGGGAAAGTAGTCTTTTTCATCTGAGAGACATGGAAAACGTTGTGAATTTTAGCGGTTGGTGGCTATTCCAATCGGTATGTTATAGTTCCAATCTTCTCAATAACGCGAAAGGGTCCATAAAACTGAGGACTCAGTTTCTCATTACACCTTGTAGCTAAAGACTTGAACCTGTAGGGCTAAAGTTTTAAATAGGCTTAATCCCCAACTTCGAATTGGACATCTCGACACTTCTTGTTAGCATACTTCCTCATGCGATCTTGGGCTTGAGTGAGGTTGGTCTTGAGTTCATCGAGAATGAAATTGCGATCCTAGAGATGCTGGTTCACGACATCAACTGTTGAACTCTGGTCAGTGTGACGTAATAGTGTCGAAGGCTCCCTCCCATACAGTGCTTTGAAAGGGCTCATTCCTGTTGAACGGTTATAAGTAGTATTGAACAAAAACTCTGCCCATGCAAGCCATTTAGGCCAATGTCTCAGTTGGTTTCCCGCAAAGCAACGTAAATAAGTTTTTGAACATCGGTTGACCGCCTCCGTTTGTCCGTCCGTTTGGGGGTGATACGTCGAACTATGTGAAGCTTTGTATCAGACTATTTGAATAACTCTCCCCAAAAAAGGCTCATAAAAATTTTGTCTTGGTTTGACATGATGGTCCTTAGAAAGACATGCAAGCGAACTATTTCTTGGATGAAGGCAGCAGTTACACCCTTCACTGTATACGGATGTTTCAATGGTAAAAAATGGTTGTATTTCGTAAACCGATCTACAACCACCAGTATGGTATCGACATTTTGTACCTTAGGCAAACCGACCACAAAATCCATTGAGATGTCGTCATAAACTTGTTCCAGAATAGGTAGTGGCTGTAGTAAACCAACTGGAGTGAGGGCATCATACTTGTTCTGCTGACATACTAGACATGTGCTTCAACAAAAACTTGAACATCTTTTTTCATACCTTCCTAATATACTACATTCATAAGTCTCTTGTAAGTCCGAAAAAAACCTGAATGCCCCTCAAAAGGTGAGGAATGGAATTCATGTAGCAACTGTTGGATATGAGGTATGTGACTCGGAACAACCAATCTATTGTGATACATTAAATGACGCCCTTTAAGATGGAAAAATGGGTAACTTTGCTGCTCGATCAGAATTTGTTGGTAAATCTACCTCATCTTCGAATCCTCTTGGATGGCCTCTTCTAAGTTTTCCAAACCACTAAAACAACCCATTGACAATGAATTAAATTTGATAGCTTCATGGCACCTGGATAGAGCATCTACTGCTTTGTTTTCAGATCTTGGTCACTAGATGTCAAACTTAAGCCCCAATAACTTCATTATCCACTTATGTTGGTCCTCCCCTAATAACCTTTGATTAGTCAGAAAATGAAGGTTTATTTGGTCTATCCTTATGGTGACGTGTCTCCCTAACAGATAGTGTCGTCATTTTTGTATCGCTAACACTATTGCCATCAACTCACGCTTATATACAGACTTCAGTTTAGATCTCGGCGATAGGCATTTGCTTAAGAATGCCAAGGGTCAGCCATCTTGCATAAGAACTGCCCCTAATCCAGTGCCCGATGTGTCGGTCTCAATCACGAACTGTTTAGAGAAGTCAGGCATCGCTAACACTGGTACATTGGTCAGAATTCTTTTTAGAGCCTCAAAACCCTCCTAGGCAGCTGGATTCCATGAGAAAGAGTATTTCTTTAATAATTCGGTCAGAGGTAGTGCCATCTTCCCGTAACCTTTTACAAACATTCTATAATATCCCGTTAAACCCAAGAACCCCCTTAGAGCTCGAACATTTCAGGGTATTGGCCATTGAAGAATACTGTCAACTTTGGAGGGATCCACCGTAACCCTTTTAGCTGAGATGACATGGCCGAGATATTCTAATTGTCGCTGCCCGAAATAACACTTCTTAGAGTTGGCAACCAGTTGATTATCTAGTAGTGTTTGTAGAGCAATTTGGAGGTGTGGTTCATGCTCATTCATTGTTCTACTATACACTGGAATATCGTCGAAGAATACCATGAGAAACTTTCATAAATAAGGTCTGAAAATCTAGTTCATTAGGGCTTGGAACGTTGAGGGCGCGTTGATTAGTCTGAAGAGCATCACTAAGAATTCGTAGTGCCCCTCGTGAGTTTTGAAAGAGGTCTTGTGGGTATCTTCTAACCTATCTCGGATTCGGTGGTAGCCAGACTTCAAATCCAGCTTGGAAAAGATAGCCGCTCCACCCAACTCATCAAATCATTCCGAATGGGAAATCTATCAAGGATGGTCAATTTGTTCAACGCCCGGTAATCGACATAGAACCGCCACCCTCCATCTTTCTTCTTCACCAAAAGGAATGGATTGGAAAAAAAGGGCTTGTACTCAACTAAATGATTCCAACTGCGAACATTTCTTCAATAATCTTCTCAATTTCACTCTTTTGGTAATAGGGATACTTGTAGGGTCTGATGTTCGGTGGTTGCGAATTGTGAAGTAGTCTGATACAGTGATCTTGGGGTCGGGATGGGGGTAACCCACCTAAGGGTTCAAAGACACTTTGTATTTTTCTAGAATGGGCAGTAATTGGGCTTCAATACACAACTCATCTCTGATTGTTTCTACACTTCACCAAATTCCATTAAATAGCCAGAACCTTCATGCTGTATTGTTTTGAGCATGGTTTTAAGCTAGACCAGGGTGTTATTAAACGATGGGTCTCCCACTAATTCCACTACTTCGTTACCTACTCTGAATCACAGGATTTGTTCCTTCCATTTTGCTGTAGTCTCCCCCACAGTTTCCAGCCATACCATCCCCAACACAACATCGACACTAGTCATAGTGAACAGGAAAAAGTTTTGCACAATCTCAATACCCTAGAGTTCCAAGCACACATTCTTACACTCCCCCTCACTTCTAATCTTTAACCCACCACCCACTCTCACTCCAAACACGTGTTTTCTCCACTGTAAGACCCAATTCTTCCACAGTATCTTTGTTAATGAAATTGTGGGAAGCCTCACTATCAATCAAGACAACAACCTCCTTACCTTTGATCTTGCCTCTGAGCTTAATCGTTTTTGGCCCATTGATATCGGTGACAAAACTCAGTAAGAATTCAACACTCTCTGCAGGTGGGTCTTCGATAGACTCAATCGCTAGATATCCTTCTTCAGCCTCACGATCATCTTCTTCTTCATCGACCAAGAGAATTTGGAATTGTTTGTCACCACATCTATGGCTTGGATGAAATTTCCCATCACATTTGAAACACATCCCTTTTCTTTTTTACGTTGAATCTTGGTTTCAATCATTCGTCTAAACGAAAATTCTCTCCTCAGAAAGTTGGGTCGATCAACCATATGAACTAAAGATGTTGTCGGTTCCCTGGTTGCAATGTTGTTTGAAGAAATTTGGGAGATCCCTTCTGGAGTTCATCGACTCTGATTAGAATTTGGGGCAAATTTGGTGGAATCGAATTGATTTGAGTATTTGTTTATTTCATTGGGTCAGGTCAGAGTTGGATTATAAGCTCTGGGCCCTATTACACTCCCTATATTAACTAACACAGGCCCAACCGTTTTGTTGGGCCTAAATGACCCAATTCGGGCTTCCTCAATTGCAATGTTTTTCTCTTCAATACGTTGGGCCAGATCAATTGCTTGGATTAGGGAACTAGGTTTAGCCAAATGTAATTTTGCCCTAATTTCAGGCTTGAGTCCATTGATAAACACTGCGTTTAACACCTTATATTTCTCTTCCACCAACAAGGCAACGACGACTTCAAATTGGCGTCTGAAATCAGTGACTGTGGAAGTTTGTTTCATGGACATCAAAGTTTCATATAGATTACTTTCTTGAGAACCACTGAAACATTGGATTAACGTCAACTTGTATGTCGGCCAGAAGGTCACTGATGCTCAGGATTCTATCCACTGGAGCCAAATTATCACCTCCCCTTCCATACATAAAACGACCGCCATCAGTCTCCTTTCATCCATTATCCCATTTACACTAAAGTATCGTTCAATTTTAAAAATCCAACAGTATAAGGTCTTCCCCAAAGAAAACAAATGCTTCTAATTTTTTACACCCCAAGTCAACTTGATTATGTCCTATATTCCTAAGACCTCTGGTTTCATTATGGTTTTCATCTCTTGGGGAGTTGAAATTTCGCAATGATTCCCCATTTCTCTGTTTGGCTTCTTCTTCCTCACGCCTTCTTCGCCCTACCTCTTCTTCCTCATGCCTCTTTAACATCGTCTGAATCTCTACCATACACTCACGAATAGTTCCCATATCCACACCCATCTTCACTACTTCCCTTTCAACATTCTTCATTCTTGATTCCATCCTCGTCCTTACCATAGCCTAGGCAGTCACGCTCTGATACCAAAATGATGGATACATGTTCCTAAATCGCAACACACAACCAAACTGCAATATTCTAACCAGCACAACTCAGGAAAATAATAGTAAACAACACAACCTAAAGAATAAATGAGCAACAAATATTATATTGACATTCAAAAGATTCAACACCAAGTTCAACTCGTGGACACAAATTGATAACAACCAAAATGAAGATAAACAACACACTCAAAGGAATGAAAAGATAGTAGCATGCTGGACTTCGAGAGCTAGCCCTCTCCCAAAACACAATCCTACTTTTTAGAATACCCCACTCCATGCACTTTATCGCCATCTATTGTTTAGTGCCAATCCCAACAAAATTCCTTTTCTGCCTACATTGCCACCTGTCTTTACTGCTCATCCCTTACACTTGTCTGCCCAAGATCACTTTTTGTCGCGTTTCTCATAATCCCCTGGTGTCTCCTATTGCTTTTCCTACTGTAGACTCTCACACTCTTAGGTGCTTCATCAAATTCCTTCAGAAATCAATAACAATAAAACAGTCACCATTTGGAGAATCTCTGCATTGCACAAAAGGAATTCCCTAAATATGAACCAACAATCCAAAACAGGTTTAACAATGAAGTTTTAAGAACATGAAAACTCATACTTGGAAACAAAGAAGATTGCCTCTTCAGAAATCATAATCCATAGCGCTTTAAAGCTTTGCTTAAACTTGGCATAACGTTATATGCTTGATAGGATCTTCTAAGTTCAATGATTGAACCCACCTGGACAAACACAAGTCAGGCTCACAAGACAACATGCAGATATGAGAGTTTTGGGCCATTGAAGAATACCATGTTAAACAATGACACGCTCGTTAAGACTAATGCACAAGTCAAGGTTAGAATACACTTACAATTATTAAAACGGATGTAAACCCAATGGCAAAACCCTCATTGATCCGGCGTAAGTAGTGATCAAGTATGGTTGATGTTGTTGCCAAAATACTTAATAATAGGCCCCCTGCACAGTTTACACCACAAAGAATGGCTTAACAAGAAGCAGAAAACAAACAGAAATATGTACAAATACCTGGAACTATATTAGAATAAGCTTAACACAAGAGAGTGCATTTATTTTTGTAACTTTATAAAGAAAAATTACCCCAGAAACGGGTTGATGCCTGAATCTTCGTGAGGTACTCAATGGTGGCCTTCCCGGGCTTTACATTCGGTATCCTGGCACCCATCTTGTTTAAGTAATCTGCAATTTCCTTAGGCAAGTTGGCCTTCACAGGAATTCCAGTTAAATGAGATGTAAGAAGAACCAAAGGAGTATAACAAAAATAATTTAAGAACTCAAAATCATGCCCTTTTGCAACAAATTTACAATATTCTACGAAAATGCTAGCCCAGCATGTTTACATATTAATGTATGATTTCAATGTTTACTGTAATTTCCACAGAATAAATGGTTAAAACTCCTAGAAAGTGAACTACTATTAGAGCTAAAGCAACCTTATTAATTGTCCCATATAATAATTACTTCTTTCTACCATTTCAAATGATGTCAGGGAATTTAAAATAGAAGTATTTTTCACAAGGTTTCGTGTGCATTTTGCATGATTGTGTGAATATAGAGAATTATTTTACATTATATAAAGTAATTGTGATGCAACACTGGAACATTGAACCTTTTCCTCACCTTCACATGTCATTCCACAGCCAACTTATTAACCATGAATACTGTGTTGAAAGAACATTTAAAAAAATAATAATAATAAACCATAAAAAGCAAACCAGGTCATCTCTTTTTACATATTTTTCTATTAGGAATGATATTCACAAGATGAACAGAAAGATGTACAGAAAAGGGTCATCATGGTAATAAGGCATTCTACACTGTTTTGATGATGTAGCAGCCATGGTTCTAGAATAACCAAAAGTAGTAGGATTGACAAGATACTTACAATGTCAAATATATTGAACAAAAAGACACAGAAAGCGTATATGGAATAGTAAACCCAAGGCGGTGCACCAACTGAAGTCTCAGGGTTCAAAATCTCCTTAACATGCTCCCAAAATGGCGAACCAAGGATACTGCAAACAATACTCTATTAGAAATTAGTTGTGTATCCTCCACAAAAGGAAGTTTTAATCAGAAAGTTGATTGCATATTTGTCTACACTGCAACAGGAATGGAAAAACCAGTTGATCTTATCCATTAAGACACAAACAACCCTAACAGAATAGGAAGAGATAATGGGGATTCATCTTCCAGATGCAAAATAAATAAGATTTGAGATAAATTTTAAGATTGTTTTCACTGCAATTACCTTGCAAGAATGCTGGGAAATGCCAAGAGATAAGTTGTGGTGAGAACAGGTTGCATTCCAGATGGATTAATGTTGAATGGGATGTACGGCTCCACTTCTGTAACTGGAGAATCTTCTCTGTCCAAAACAGAAAACCAACCAAAAAAAGATCAGTTATCAAGATTTTATTACAAATGCCCAAAGTAAATGCATATGCTACAGAAGCTACAGTATCTGGCTGGAAAAAAATTAATAATTTACAAAAATTGCCGTAAATGCTTAATTATTGATCATGGTTGAGGCAACTAAAGCCATAGCATGAAATATTAGTAACATCTTTTACGATGGAAAGACTGCCTTAATAATCAGTTATTTTGATATAATAGAATACGATAATAGCATGAGAATGGAATGAATTTGCGCAGCATATTTGTATGCTGGACCACAGCAAAAATTGGATACCTTGCAGCAGAAGCAAGTTTAAATCCATAGTACTGCAATTTTATTTTCCTGCACCCTTCTGTTACAACAACTGCCCACATAGTGACTATGGTAAAAACTCCCAACACTGCAAGCACATATGGCCACCAACTCACAGCACTTCCTGCAACATATTGAAAACCTTCAAATCATAGCTTTTACCTGACTCTGAAACTGACAAGACATGAAAAGACTAAAGCAGTTCGAACAAATCCTGAGCAAATCTATATGATCTCTATCTCCATACAGAAAACCAACTGTAGATTTTAGCAGTTTCTACAATGGCATAGGAGCAACAAATCATTAGCAGAGTAGTTCAAAGGTAAAAAAATTTATCAATATACTCCACTTATGCACCCTACACACACACATGACTAGTAGTAGCAATCCAAAGACCATATTTCAGCATCCGATATATATAATCTCCAAGTTTCGATATATTTAAGTTGGTTATATTTTTATGTGGACTCAAAACAACTATGTCTATTCATGATATTGTTTTAGTTTCTTCTCAAATAAATAAATAAAAGAGACCACATCTATTGATTCACTCATACAGCATAAACTTTAGAATTAGCATGAACTTCTGATTTTATGGATAACATTAAAATTTCAATCATACTTTGTCATTACCGGATGATTTATTTTCCCTCTGCAAGCTCTACAACAGAGAGTAAGGTATCACAGTTTCAAAATTATTTTTCTGATAGTCCTTTCAAGCTCTTTTACACCTTTGAGTAGACTAAAAATGTCATATTTGCAAAATGTTCATAGATATGTATAATGCAATTTCACTTCTTAAAGCATTCCTTTTTATTCAGGAAACGAAAGCCCAAAAACAAAACATTCCATCATTCATTCAAATGACAAACAAATTTTGCATGACCTGGCAATAGTTGACTACAAAAAGGCCACTTCCAATGCTCAAGAATGAAAAATCAGCTTGCCATGCAGCTTCAAGGGGCAAACTTAACTAGTTAATCATTCCAAATATTGTAAAGCAGGTGAAATTTGGGCAGGAAAAGAGCTCCATAAGTATTTCTTTTCTTCCAAAATTTCAAAAAGTATGAATAAATGGCAGAAGTGGAAAAGAAAATATTAAAATTAAACAACAGCAAGATCACCCGCTATCACATACCTGAGAGCTGAGACAGCATCTTGTACAGTGTGTCAGTATAGCCCGTCAATATCCCCACACATATAATCAGAGATGACCCTTGGCCTGAAATACACATAACCCATTCAGCAATAGAATTGTGCCATAAAATGGAACAATGGAATGTATGAGCACAATTCAGTTAATTAGATCTAACATCTTAAAAATCCCACACCTTTTGTTTATTTCATTTTGTTCTTTTAAATATTTATTTATTTATTCTTTGAAAGTAGCAAATAGGACAGACAACCAAATGAGTACAGTTAGTTCAAAGACAGCCAACTACATGAGATCAATGTTTTCTGCTTTACCACATTATGCCAATAACCTCAAATAAATAAATAAACTCCACTGAATGTGCCTGATTAGGAGGTTATAATGGTACTTCGTAGCTTTTCTGGCAGAAATTTCTTATGCTCTACATAGGTGTCAATGTAAATAAAAAGATTTCCCATAATATGCTAAACTTATTCCAGAAGATGATACCATCATTCAGTAAAAGCATAAAAAAGAAGCAGCTAAACTGAGAGTAGGCACATATAATAATCATAATTCTGTGACCATATGGTCTTTATAGCTGAGAATCTATTCCAGACGTACCAAATCCAGACTCTGTTATTGTATCACAGATCCATGTCATAGTCATTGCACCACAAACCAACAAAAATGCCGTCACCATCACATGCTTGACCCTGCAAAAGCCGTATAAATTGTAACATAGCAGTTTCCTTCCAGAAAAAAATTGTCTGGTCAAAACAGTGTTAGAACTATTATTCACCATTACTGTTGTTAATAAGGAGCAAGAGAAAGCTAATAAATGCATAATTCATTATCCGAAATATGAACGTAAACCAAACACTTAAAACAAAGAGCATTTCCAGAAGATGTCTTTTGAACTAGTTACAGGAAGCAAAACTCTAATTTCAATTACTTGTGAGGTGATAAAAATTAAAGAATTTTTTCAAAATAATATTCTGCTTGAAAAGTTACCTGTAGCTGGCAGCATAAATCGAATATGGAAGTGAATAACAAGCAACTATAAGAGCTTCCAATACTGCAAACCCTAGCGACATCCACCATCTGAAAAAGTAAGGAAAATATATGGGGTTTGTAACCTACAATACAATTTAACAAAAAGGATCCTCAAAACATAATGATATAGCAAGGACTCGTCTCACTGCTTGAGATGAATAATTAGACACACATATAACTCTTAATCTTCTCGTGGCCATCTAAGCCTTCCTTCCGCAGCTTCACCAAGGATGGAAGAATGTGACAGAGTACCTGCACATTCAAGACATAAATTTAGCACACAAGTGTCAGTAAATACAGTATAGCAGAAGAAAGGAAATGTGGTATTCTGTCTCCCCCTCATGCCAACAAACAATGTGTAGACAGAGTTTAATGAACAAAACAGCATGAAACACAAATTATGAATGGAGGAAGAGTATTCATATAAAAATCCATATACTGTTTTCTAGGAACATGCCTCCTTTATGAAGCAACAGACATCACCAAGGCCCCAAAGATTCTATTAGCTAATTATACACCAAAATAGTGACACATCTATCTACAGACAGATATCAATCCAAGTTTTGAAATAAATAAATAAAAGACTAAAACAATTGCGAAGAATATTCAAAACTACATTAAAAAATAAAAAAGATCTTCTTTCTTTCATCATATATACCAAGAACTAAAATGATGATAAAGTAAGTATATAGCAGCTCTCAAGATGTAACAACACAAGCCTAAAGCACCTATCTAGATGCAAGAAAAACCAAATGCACATAATATTGAAAAGTTAGTAACAAAATAATAAAGTTATGCTAAAACAAGAATTTTTCTGACTTCCAAAAATGTAATAAAACAAAGCTAAACACCTAATTAGACCCAAAGGAGTCTCACAAGGAACATTTTCTACTCAAACACGATAATTCTTACTGATCCACATAGGTATCAATACCTAAATGAGCAATTATTATGAACCCCCTGAGAGACCCTTGACGTTTACCATTACCCAATGCTTTTGGAAATTTATTAAAATCACCCCCAAATAGGAAAGCATTTGGTTGAAATTAAGAATAATAAAAATCTTATAAAGTTATCATAACTCCCAAAGGGGTGTTCTTAATAGTTTTGTAAAATATAGGGTGGCAATAAAATTTAAAGATCTCCAACGGGAGTCCACAATAATTACCCTAATTGAATTTGTGACAGTGGCATTATAGGCAAAATAGATAAAGCCTTTGAGCCTCCATATCTTGCTTCAACAGATTATATAATCTCACATAAATTGCAGTTATAACATGAAATGGAAGTGGAATATCAGGTTACATATTGTACAATAAAGATGCATGTGAGATGACTGAAGAAAAGCTATAATAAACCTGCATTAGTATTGATGCAATTATCTGGGGACTAATTCCAAGCTGAAACAACGACAGTTTTAGTTCCGCCGCAAAATCACCAAGTTCATCTGCCAATGACAACATTAGTGACTAAATGCATGTCTGAAATAAGAAAACATTAATAAATATAGCAAGCTGAAGAGCCATGTAAGATCATGCATACAAAAAATACAATTTCTTTATGTATGCATGAGTGCGTTATATATTATACTTACCAACAGATCCTGAAACAAAGCTAAGATAATTTTGAGGTATCAGTCTTCTATCAAATCCAGGTAGAGGAATGAAATATCCAACACGACTGATTATAAGTAGTACAGCAGTCACAAATAATCTTCGTCGTATCTCACTCTTAAAAAATGATTCTGCAGCATTATTGAGGACGGAACTTAAGCGTACAAAATTCAAGAACCTATTTTTAAACATTTTAGGTACCGGCTGTGAATTCTCATAGTTATTGCCATCACATGAACCAGGAACGTCTGGCCCATCATCCAATCTCGGTGGAACATCTTCAAGGTTCAGAGATTGCACAGATGTAGCCTCAACATTCATATAGTCGCTTCGAAGCCCATCTGAAGAATTGACAGAAAATTTACTCCTTGCTTTCACCAAAAAAGGTCTGTTCATCAACACAGCATTCCTTTGGCTGGATTCTAGTAAACTTATCTTTATAGAAGCACATGTCTTCACACAAAGTGGATTACAAAATAGGAAATTACATGCCAGACCACCTGAACGTCATTTATAGGGGTCAAATTAAATTAGTATTCAGCCTATGAAAATGTTACACTAACCCACAAAAAGACAACAGCATTCCAATCACAAAAACTCTAATGTATGTTTTTCTTTTAATCAAGGAAAGGTGAAGAATAATTCAGAAAAATAATAACATCCACATAGCTGAAGTTACAATATTCCAGCTCGTACATATATTAAAGTCCAAACCTTTTAACTAAAAAATTTGGATTAAAAAATTGACTAATATTTCCAAACAATTTATCATCTCATAAGTCACGGTGTGTATATTTTTATATATAGGGAGATCAATTTGAATTAGAAGGCGAAAAGGTTTTGGCCGCATAAGAGACAATGGAAAAGGATAATTGGATGGCGATATTATCGATACAAACAACTACTTCTACTTCATCTCCTTGTAATCATAATATGATTTCTACAGCCTCCCGAATCCTCCAAAAGCATACTTGATTGAATTTCTCAACAGTCAGAGAACAGAAAAAAAAAACCCTATCTCAACTCTTATGCAAAAATTATATTCAGTAAACCGAAAAGGCCCATAGGCATTACACAGGCGTCTCAAAAACAAACTTCAATAAGAAGGAAACAAAAAATACAAAGAAGCAAGTGATAGTAAAAATTGAGAGCACAATTCAGCAAAATTCACTTAACAATTAACAAAAGAGCACAAACCATAAGGATTTTTTTTTTTTTGAGAAATCTAGTGTTTTCAAGGGTTTCAAAACATAACAGAACAAAATACGAAGCGTTCTCGAATTCAGTTACTGTTTTCTCTTTTGTGTTATTTGTATTGTTCGTTCGTTTTCTCTGAAACAAAACAAAACAAAACGGCAAACTTTACCTGAAAATTTTAGGGGCTTTTTCGAGAAGAGTTGGTAAGTGAAGTGATGAGAGCTAAGAAGAGTGGCTTCCATGGCGATACTTTGGCTCCGAGGAGCGGCAAAACAACGGTCAATCTTTTTGTATTCCCAAGTAAAACCTCTCAAAATATATAGCTCATCATCGGAAAGGGAAAAAATCCTCTACTATTACACTTATTTTACAAACTCTGCAGAAATATTTCTCACGGTGCCATAACATGTCTATATTCATTTTCAAACCTTTTATGTTTATATTTTTCACACAAAACCCCCTAAAGTAAACTTTTGATGTTGTAATTTGTCTGGTTAAGAGGATATAGGGAGCGTTTGGTTGGGGGTCATTTAAGATGAAGGAGGTAATGTCATCTTTTATTACCTCATTATCCCGTTTGGTTGGCTAAGTAATAAAACATTTCAGTAATCTTATTATATCAATAATAAGTTACTATTAGTAATATAAGAGGTAATCTTAATACCACTATTTTCTTGGATATTTTAAAATTACATTGGTAATATTTTTTTCTTACAATTTTATCCTTAACTATTACAATTTTAGGACAAATTTTAAATTCAATTTACACAATTAATATGGACTATTTTATCATTGGATTTAAAATTTTTAAGACATAAATGCCCTTAAACTTTTACATTATTACATAGATCCATGGTTGGCCACCACCTCCAGCGCCCGGCTGCCGACAACCACCACCGGTTGCCGACATCCGGCGACCGAACATGGCCGGCCTTGTGCCGATCTGGCCGTTTCCGGCCATGTCTCTGGTCGAAAAATGGCCGAAAACGGCCAAAACGCCTCAGATCTGACCAGAAACGATCAGATCTACTCTGGCCATTTTCCGGCCAGATTTGTTGATCTTGCCGTTTCCGGTCAAATCTGAGGAGTTCTGACTGTTTCCTGCCAGAGACATGGTCGGAAACGGCCAAATCGGCACAAGGCCGGTCATATTCGGTCAGCCTTGTGTCATTTGGTCGTCGGACGCCGGCGGTGATTGTCAATGGCCGGCCGCTGTGGGGTGGGTGGGGATCACTTTGACACTTTGTATTATAAGGGTGTTTTAGTTAAATTTCTAAATGTGGAGGGTTAAAATAATATAAATAATAATAATAACTAATAAATAATAAAATCACAATTAAGTAATATAAAAAAATACCCACCCATTTATTCCTCTCAACCAAATATATCAATATAACATACCCTCTAATTTATTCCTCTAAACCAAACATTTTTTTAGTAATATAACATTCACATATCCAAGATAATCTAATATTTCCAGTAATCTAACTTTCTCTAAACCAAACGCCCCCATAGTGTTAAAAATAATGCAAGATGAAGTTTTTACAAATATATATTGGCATTACATTGATAAACATTAATCACAATGCGATTTCGTGATCTTATTATTCAGATTACATATCATTAATTATACATGATGATGTAGATTCAATCACTTTCGAGATTAATTTTGCTTTTATGGAATTTTATGGTGAGTGTCAGACTTGATATTTGGGAGCTAGTAAGTCCATTCCTTGGGAAGAAATATCTCTGGTGAAGAACTCTGATGCTGGGAGATTACGCCGCATTTTGTCGACACATCATTCCCAGTACTTTTATTCTTGACTGAGTTATTACAATCCCCATCTTTTAAGTTATCAGCTTTAGAATCTGCAGAAAAAAAGATTCTGTTCAGAGATCAATTTCACAACTTGTAACAACAAGATGATAAAATGCAGTAGAGAAGAAGATGAGAACCTTTTCGCGGCGAAATTTGTAGGCTTATTGCATGTACATTGAGGTTGAGAGCTTGAACAACGCGGGAAGGAAGAAGGACAGGAGAGCAAGCTGTAAAAACATTGTTGCACAAGTTTTCCTTCAGCGAAAATTATTGTGCATTATCGCGCTCACGAAATCATTATATGCAAATTTCTTCTCGAGTGTTCAGTAATATATAAGAGGGTAGTACCTGGTTTTCTGCTCGGTTGGAAATTGGCGCCGCCTCTCTGCGGTAAGAAAACCCCAGTCCCGCATGATTTCTGGCCAGACTCAAGAAAAATAGCTTGCATTCCAGATCCTCTGGATGCCCAATTACTGGGGAACTTTGGTCTGTGATGCGGCCGTGGGCTAGCTTTGGATTGCTGATGAACCAATTACAGAGAAAATATAAGTAAACCTGAAGTTCTACAAATTTAATAAATGCTTCAGGTTCAGGCATGGTTCAATGCTGTTAAATTTGCTAAGGAACAATGTATTATCTGTCAAAACATTGGCCTAGGGATAAATGGCGCTAATAACACCGACTTTCTATCAAACTCTTCTTATATTTGTGCATCTTGAAAAGAAAGAAATTCAACTGAGTCTATGGGAGCTATAATTGAAAGTTTGCTGCAATTTTTCCTTCGATCTTCCAACCATATCACCAGTATATATAAATATGCTTTCAGGAAGTGTCTCCAAAACAGAAGGAACTCATTCCAAACTACATAAAGCTATATATGCTATTATAATAGCATAGTCTTTGAATCAGCATCGACACCAAACTGCTCAAATCTATTCATGAAAGGTTGAAACAACAAAAGTTTCTAAACTTTTTATTTCGCAGAAGAAAGTAAATATTACTCTTACTATATTCCCATTTTGCCAAAAAAAAAAAATTCAACAGTTTGCTAATACTTCCTCGCATTCCGTGATTCCTAGTATCAATACTCTCAACAATTCTATTCAATCAGAGAAAGGGAGAAGAATGTGCTTACCACTGGAAGTGGCTCTGGTGGCAATTTAGAACGAGGAAGATGTTGCTGTTGATGCTGCTTGTGCTTCACTTGTCTCTGCAATAAAAATTCAACAATCAAAATCTATATACAGGGAGTTAACAGTTAAGCTGAGAAAAAAGAAAAAATAATGAAACCTGAAGATGATGATGAGTATCAGAAAATGCTTCATCAACAACATGGGAAGGAAGCCAAGACAATCCTTCTTCAAAACCGAACTCTCCATCCTCAACAAAACCAGCCATTGAAGAGGGAGATAGATAATTGAGACTTATTGTTAATACTATTAATATTTATTTATTTTTTTTCAGTTAGTTTCTTGTTCTGGAATAGAGAGAGACACTGTGGTCTGTCTCAGTTCCAACTTCTAACCTGAAACTCAACCAAATAGTTTACGTGTAAGTGTAGACAGATTTTCTACTCTCAACTCTCTTCAGATTATTCGTATCATTCCACTTACTTATATAGAGCGCGTGCCTATTTAGTTTCCAAATCCAGACGCATCCACTTCCAAGGGGAACAGTTGCATCCACGTGTCATCACGATGTATCACTTGCTCCTCAACTCCCACAATTGACCTTCATTTTTCACGAAAATTATGCTGAAAGCCTGCCCTTATAAATCTTATGATATTAGAAACTCAAAAAAGATATATATATATATAACTTCTTAAAAATATGAAAAAAAAAATCCCCTTACAAACTACAAAAGTATAAAAAACCTTAATAAAGATGAAATAAAATAAACACAAATTAGATATCAAAATTATTCTTAAAATCGGTTTACCATGTCCCCTACTATTATCAAAAACCTAACTAAAGAATATTAAAAAAAAAATTTAAAAATATAAAAAAAAAAAAAACCTAATATGAGTACATACTATTTTTCAATAACTGCATGTAGTTCACATTAAGCATCTCCTTACAGGGGATAATGAAATACACCAAACTATGTTCATTTATTAAAAACAAAGGGCATTAAAGTCATTTAAGTAGAAAAAATAACTCTTATTGGAGTCAAAGAGACGCATACTCATATGGGTTGGGTTGGGTTGGTTAAACCTCTCTTTGTATTTGATTTTGGTTGTTTCAGTTTACTCATAACGTAATCCTCTGCCACGCAATTACCTGTTTTGTCGTTTTTCTTTCATATACTCTGTCAATTTTGTGTACTTGTTTTTCTTTATGGTGGTGTAGTTATACTTATATTGTTGATCGGTTGACATTTATCAATGTCTTTTATGCAGCGGCTTCTTGTCTCTTCCTCTTCTTAACCACCTCACCAACCCACCAGAAAAATCCTTGAAAGTTTGGATTAGGAAATGACCTGGCTGCATAACAGATAACATATTTACATGTGTTACCATAATAAGGCTTCTTCAAGGTTATGAGACTAGGCTTGGTCAGGTTTTGTTTGGTGGGACCATTCATCTGCCCTCATTTCGTCAACCTTGTTTATGGGGTTTTAATATTATGATGATGTAGGTGAACCACTAATTTGCAAGAGCATTATTTACTTCATTTTGAGGTTGGTTTGATACAATAATAACAAACCCACAATTGATTTTTATCCTCTTTATACTTTGTTTAATGGGGGCCATGGCTGTTCAATCATTCTTCAGTACTGAAAGAAGAGAGGTGAATTTCAATAGTTTAGTATTGGTTGGTCAACCCTAATGAACTGTTTATCAAGGTTATAAATTTCACTTTCCATTCAAATTGGTCAACTTGAAAGTGCATGGGTGGATAGGGAAGTCAGGTAAGATCTTGCTATTTTGGAACAGGGCAACCTCTTTATACAAGCATTGTATTTTGGAACATGGCAACATTCTTTTGTAAGGCATCAGCCTCTTTGCACATTGATAATTTTAAAAGATACATGAAAGATGGATTAATATATATATATATATATATATATTTCACATATCACTTGAGGATGAGTAGTTTAGGATATCTCTTAGGATGAGTAGCATTATTCTTGGAAATTTATGAGAAAGATTGCACGCGTTGGAGCTTCAAAGTAGGAAGACTGTCTAGGTCAAGGGCATGAAGAAGAGATATAGATGATGATTGGTCATCCCTTTCAATTGATATTAATTTCAAAGAACTCTTACGTGGTGGTTGAACACAATGCAATCTATATTCAAATGTCGCAACATATCCTCAGCATTCATATCTTCTTTAATAGTCCTCCATTCACAACTGCAGAAGAAAAATGGAACATAATTATTTAAAAAAAAAAAAAAATCTAATGCTCCATATTGACTTGAAAAGTTAACCCTCCTGTAATCTTGAGCTCGAAGAGGTTTTTGTAGAGTTCTACTTAAGGAAAGCTGCTTGAAACTTCAGTCACTGGCATGGTGCTAGTTATTTTTATGAGCTTATGAGTATCTGCATTTAACTGAACATTGTCCTTCTCCATTCGCTCTGCAATTATAAGAGGCATTTTACCAGCGTTTTCGTAAGTTCTTAGCAATGAATTATATATCTCAGTGGTCACATAGCCAGAATTTCGAAGAATAACCAGCAATTGCTCCGCTGCTTCAATGTTTCCTTGCTTCTCCAGTTTCTTAAATACTTTTGTAACCAACCTTTTGTCAGGATTCCATTTTTTCACACTTCCAATAGCTTTCTGGAAACAATCTAGAACCTTTTCCATATGGCTCTTTTCTAAATAACCCCATGTAAGAAGTTCCCAAGTAGTGTAACAAGGCCTGATGTCTTTCTGCACCATCCGACCGTAAAAAGTGTCCGCCTTTTCCATCTGGTTTTTGTTGATATAAGCCGCAAGAAGTATATTTGGAACCCTAGCATCACCAGTCCTTGAACTGGATTCCCACTCAGTATAGAGACTCTCAGCTTTCTCGAGCTCCCCAAGTTTCACAAGTGAAGATATCATGCAAGTATACTCAGCATCGTTCAATTTGCGAAACAATGATTTCATCTTCTTCCAGATTCGCTGAACTCCATCCTTATCCCCCATGTTAGTATGCAAACTGAGGAGGGATGAATAAGCAATTCGATTTTTCCGAGAAGCTCTTTTCTCCATTTCCTTCAAAGTAGACTCAGCCTTTTCAGGGAGTTCATTTTTTATGTACATGCTGGTTAATGCACTATATGTTACCCAGTCCGGTTCAAGTTTTGCCTTCTTTAGCTCAAGAAAGACCTTCTCAGCCGTTTCAATATCATTTTGTGAAGCACATACAGTTAACCATAAATTGTAAGTAACAACATCAGGCAAAGTGTTTTTCTTTAATTCCTTAAGAACTCCAGGAAGCTTCTCCACTTGCCCATTAGAAATATACATGGATAACATGTGGTTATACGGAAGGGGACATTTCAGGAACCCACATTCTCCCATTTTCGCCATTAAAGCCTCGGCTTTGGCAGACAACTTGTTTTGGGCATAGGTGTGAAGCAGAGCTGAACAAGTGGCTTGACCTCTCATCTTATCAGGAAGATTCTCAAAAAAAAATTCAGCACTAGATAAACCACGAACTTTTGCAATCAAATCCAAGTGGACTGCATAATCACCGGGTTCTAGCTTAATGTCTTGCTGTAAAGTCATCCACTCACAAACCTGCATAAATTATCAAATCTATTTCAGAAAACATAAGCCCCATCATCAAAGGACATAATTTCTCACTAGTTCAAAGCTGATAAACTTCATTTCTAGAAGTAATATATCATGATAATCATTCAATTCCACTAGATATGTTTAATTAAAACCTCCGTCATACAAAATTCACTTCTTTTAATAATTTTGCATCA
Organism: Toxicodendron radicans; assembly: GCA_009867345.2. NCBI lineage: Eukaryota > Viridiplantae > Streptophyta > Magnoliopsida > Sapindales > Anacardiaceae > Toxicodendron > Toxicodendron radicans. The sequence goes on along the minus strand of WYDK02000041.1, from coordinate 7,597,965 downwards.
TAACAAATTAAATTAAATAATAAATGACGAAATTTTACACACCTCGAGTGCGTGTTTGTAGCGCTTGAGCTTTCGGAGCTCTCGCACGATACGATTGAGCTCGTACTTGCGCACCGTGTGACCTTCTTCTTTCCATTTCCGAATGGTAATTGCCGCGCTACGTTTTGTGTACACCAGGCTCAGAAGTCTCCGCCCCAGCGTGTCTCGACCTCCGCCTCCAACATTTCCGCCTGCGGCGCCTCCGCCAGTTTTTACCTCAGCCGCTTTAGTAGAGAAAACCCGTGCGGCGGACACGGTGGCTCGGATTGAGCGGAGCAACATTTTGCTTAAACCCTGGAGTCGCTCTTCACAGTGTTCCAGGGTTTTCGGTTCAAGAAAATGCCTGAACCGGTTTTCCTTACCGATTCAGGAGAATTTTATAACCGATTAACCGAACCGGTTTAATTAAAAACCTAAATCCCCCTTCTATTTCTCTTACGCCGCTCTTCACAGTTCACAGTTCACACAGTCACACAGACCACTTCTCTTTTTTTTCACCTAACCTTGTTCACCTGAATCCGCCGTTCCCACTCCGCCACGGCCACGCCACTGCCTCACCTGAATCCTTCTTCAGCTTCGTTCACGTTCACCTGACTGACTGTTGCGGCTTCAGCTTCGTCACTCAGTCTTCCCTCTTCAGCTTCGTCAAAAGTCAGTCTTCACTCGCAGAGTCAAGAGTCACAGAGTCACAGTCAAATTGACTCACAGATGAAGAAAAAGTATTATGAGAATGGCTCTGGCAGTCAAATTCACTCACAGCATTTATTCTTTGTTTGGATTGTAGTTCTCTGCGCAGGTATTGCTCTCTATCTTGTATTTAAATAATTTTAAATAACATTGAAAAAGAAAAGAAAAGAAAAAAAAAGATCTGCTTTCTTGCCGAGAACCTAAGGAAAGATCCCGATAAATGAATTCATCAAATAAAAAAAGAGTTCAAAATCAAAATCCTGAATATTAGAAGCCAGAAAAAATAATTATAATATAATTTAATAAATTAGATAAATAAGAGATAAATTACCAGATGTTGTTGGCGAATGAATTGAAGAGAAACGAAGGCAATGTCATGCACTGTCTGGTGGTTAATATGCTCTGCGGTCTGCGCCTCTGCGTTTCTAGCTTTGCAGAGATGGGCGATGGATTGGTCCCGGTCGGTTACTGCACAGTGTCCATTCTATTTCATTTGTGGAAATATTGGGCTTAACTTTTAGAGAAAGCCCAAACCTTTAGTTTTCAAATAAATAAAATGAAGTAAGAATTAGTCAGCTTCTTAACATATCACGTGACAAGGCACGTGAGTTATATGTTAATGATTAATTTAACTGGGCTTAAATCATAGCCCGATAAATCCGAAAATTGGAATGCTACTTGAACCCCAAGGCCCAAGCCTTGAAATTAATTAATAAATGATATTTGATAAAAGATTTTCAAAAATAGACCATACTAAATTTTCAACTTCAAAAAACTCTGAAGGCACTATAAATTACAAAATAATTTTACTTAAAAAATAATTTAATAATCCTTTTTAGAAAAATTTGGTCAACATTCATCAATTGCTCCTTGATTATCTATCTAATAGTCGACAACCAACTTTGTCAATTAGTTTTTTTTATTTAAATAAAATACATTTTATTAATTATCAAAAAAATATTAATACAAAATGTCTATTTTGATTATTTTTCAATCAACATAGGTAGCTTTTCAAATTTACAATATTTAAAGGATAAACCTTAACAAAATTGCAAAAAATATATATATAAGTGATTAATAGGTTAATTTCAACAGTATCTAATTTTATTTAAACTTCTTAAGATCTGGAAACACATGGCATTTTTAATATATGGTTCTTTAATTATTTATTTTCCATTTAAGATTTCAAAACGTAGTGTTTTATTACTTAATTGCAGAAGCCTCAAGATATACCTAAAGTTCCATATAATGTAAAACTCTATCATTTGTAAACAATTTAATTATTATTTTTATCATTTTGTTGTTCTCCCAGTCATCAAGATTTGAGTCTTCCAGAACTTAGTTCTATTTTCTTAATCTCACCTTTAAAATTTTTTAATTTCATATATAACCATTAACCATGTTAAAATTGATCCAGACATAGTATTGATAAACAAAATTAGTTTCATGTAGTGGATGAAGCCCACATATTCACGGGCCTTTCGATTAGACCCAATCAACACCATCAAACCTTGGCCGACTGCTACCGGGTTACCTGACCCGTTTAACACAATCAAAATTCATAACCTTTTTCCTCAAAGATACCGTAGTACCCTCGTCTCTCTCGCACAAAAATCCCATCACTAAATAAACACACCACTTCACTAATTGCTCTCTCCAAGCTCTAATTTCTTCAAAACTAAACTCTCAAATTTTTTAAAATTTTGAACAAATGCCAGGTGGTCCACGCTCCAGTGATCGGACCGGCGTGAGAGTTGTGGTGGTTGGCGACCGAGGCACCGGGAAATCTAGCCTTATATCGGCAGTCGCCTCCGAATCGATCCCGGAGAAGGTCCCTCCAGTTCATCCTCCCACGCGCCTCCCTCTCGATTTCTACCCCGATCGCGTCCCTGTCACTATCATCGACACCTCTTCCAGGTACACTGTCCGTACACACCTACTCTTATACGTGCGTAAGTTCGTATGCTCAATTGTGCATAACTCCTATTTCATATTTGATTTGATTTGATTTGATTTGTTTTAAGTTGGATTTTTTTTTTTTAAAATTTTAAGGTCTTATCTTTAAAGTAGTGTGCTGCTGATTTTTGTGCATTATAAATGTTCAATTTTAGCTTGGAGAATAAAGGTAAACTTAATGAAGAATTGAAGAAAGCTGATGCTGTGGTTTTAACATATGCATGTAATCAGCCCATGTCTCTTTCTCGTTTGAGTTCTTATTGGCTCCCTGAGCTTCGAAGTTTAGAGGTTCGTATGTTTTAGGCTTTTGTTGGGTTGACTGCTTATATTGAGATAATAAATCTCAATAACGCTGTGCTTTTTTTTGTGTGTAATATTATACATAGGTTAAGGTGCCTATTATTATTGCTGGGTGCAAGCTAGATTTGAGAGGTGACCATCTTGCCATGAGCCTGGAGGAGGTCATGGGACCAATCATGCAACAGTTTAGGGAGATTGAGACTTGTGTTGAATGCTCTGCCACTACAATGATTCAGGTCTATTGAGTTATCTT
>WYDK02000041.1:7580383-7594630 GCA_009867345.2 Toxicodendron radicans | reverse complement strand
GAAGAATATAGAGAATACAACTCAGAGCTCTACGCAGAATCCAGAAGACTGGGTCGTGTATTTGTAGGATAAGTTTATGACTTGACTTGGTACGCTTTTAGTGGAAAGTGTACTTTAGAGCGAATTATATTGTTTGACGGAAATTATATTGTTTGATGGAAGGATAACGTAATCCATTAGTTAATGTAATGTGATTGTCAGTTTTGCTAGTTTCTTAATCTTGCCATTTTTGCATTGACATGCTATTCATGCGTTAAGGTGAATCAATTTTTCCTTGATGGTAGGTCCCTGACGTTTTCTATTACGCTCAGAAGGCAGTACTTCATCCAACAGGTCCATTATTTGATCATGATTCACAAGGTCTGAAACAACGATGTGTCAGGGCATTGAAAAGGATATTTATTCTTTGTGACCAAGACATGGATGGCGCCCTCAGTGATGCAGAGTTGAATGATTTTCAGGTTAGATTGTTTTTCTGTTTTTTCCATTTTGATACTTTCTTACCATGGCTGATTTACATCATTCTTTGGGTGGCTAACATGTTTCATTGATGTTAAACAGGTTAAATGCTTTAATGCTCCACTGCAACCTGCTGAAATAGTTGGGGTGAAAAGTGTTGTACAAGAGAAGCAACTAGATGGAGTCAATGACCTTGGTCTTACCCTTAATGGGTTTGTCTTTCTCCATGCTCTTTTCATTGAAAAAGGGCGCCTTGAGACTACTTGGGCTGTCCTGAGAAAATTTGGTTATGGAGATGATTTAGAACTAAAGGATGAGTTTCTTCCTGTTCCAACTAAGCTTGCTCCTGACCAGGTATCTGTTGTTGATATCCTGACCTCACTTTTTAGATTTTCTTGCAATGTTTCACTGTGATTTATCTTGTTTATCTTTTGCAGAAGAGGTTGCAAACTTGCGACTATTTATTATTTGAGTATGTGATTAGTTAGCTCTTCCATCTTTACTTTCTCCTGGAATTTGATGGTTGATCTGTCCTGAGACACAATATTTAGACAGTTGCTTGCACTTAACCTTTCATTTGGACAGATTTTTTCTTTCTGTGGTTAAACTTCCTAAGTAATCAATTACTGAATACCTAGAATTTGCTGTTAGATTTCTTTGTGTTTGCCTTTACCAATTGAGGAGGACATCCGTTTGATAAAAAATTGTCGTGATTAATTATTTAAAGTGGAGAGTTGATCTAGAGAACCATTGCTCTCAATTTGACTGTCCCTCCCTTTGTAAGGGAACATTTTAAATGGTTTATTTCCCATATTTATCTTTACAAGAAATTCTATTAAAGAAGAAAAAAAAAAGCAAAAAAGAATGAATCATTTTCAAGTCAAGGAAGCATGAAGCTTTGTTTTGTGTTGTATCCCCAAATACTTTGTACTACTAAGAGAATTTATGAACATCTTTCAGTTTAAGTTTTCAAAATCCTACTTTTTTATTTATATGTGGCTGTTGGATCTACATTTATGTGGTACTTTTCATAACATCATTTTGAGATATTTACTCTTAGATGCCGCCTTGCAGAGTGTGGAGCTGGCAAGTGAGGCTGTGGAATTTTTACGTGGTATCTTTGGATTGTATGACATCGATAATGTATGTTCTACTATCTGCCAATATGAATTATGGTTTTATGCCATTGGGAGTGCTTTATATTTGGGTTGTCTTTTAAGATGTTGACTAATACATTGCACTAAATCTCTGAATGCTTTAATCTTGTTGCTTTTGTAGGATGGAGCTGTGAGACCCACTGAGCTTGATGATCTATTTTCAACAGCACCAGAAAGGTGAAATCTGTTTTTTAGACTTGTTCCTCTATTCAGCCAATAAGTAAAATAATTTCTAGGCTTTGCAAAGTATGCACACTTCTAAAGCCCTAACTTATTCAACAAAGGAAGCACTTCACATATCCTTTGAATTAATGATATTGCTATATTACTTCTCAAATTTCGCTGTTTATATTCGCTTTAGGTGCTCCTATCCAAAAAATATCTGCTGTCTGTGTAAAAATTTCATCACTACCTTAGTCACTGTTAGATTGGTCAAAATTAAATAATCCGGCAAATAGGCTTAGTCCATAACTTTAGTTGATCTTAGCTAGTTTAAGAAAATACTATTTGACTCATTGATAGAAGGGTTCTGCTAAGTGGACTTATATCAACATTATATTAATTGACTCCTATAAATAGGGTTTGTTTTCAGATAAAGTTTCCTACCTTATTGCCTAAAATCCCTCCATGGCTCCTTAGAGACTTGTACCCTCCAAAGCTTTCAGGCTCCTTTTATGTCTCAAATTCGACATTTCTCTTTGCATATCTAAGGAGCTCCATCACTTTGCAATGAATTTTATCTGTGAATTGTCTACTTTTACTCGTTTGCTGTGCTTCTATATGAGAACCATATTGTCTTTTCTGAAGGCTTTTTAAGCTTACTTGATTCAAGAAAAAGCTTTTCTAGCCTTGAACTGAGGATTTTGAGTTCAAATCAGACCATTCTTTTATTCAATAAAAATTGAATTTTGTTATGCCATTCCTACTGTTTGCTTTTTGTATGATGTTTTTGCAATCAAAACCTCCACTTCTGGTTAAATCCCTGCAATGTTTTTCCTGCAAATTAGGTAGGTGAAGGAGTGGGATGACTGGAGATGGTCAATCTTAACATTAATATTTCATGAAACTGGTTCTGTCTTATGTTTTACGTAACTTTGCAAATTGGCTTTAACAGGCTGTCCTTTTTATCTTTATCTTTTCCCATCCATCCTTACATTAAACTAGACTCGGTCAATGTAACAGGTGTGGCACCCAGCTTAGATGGCTAAGCCTAGTATGGTAGATGCAAGCTTAAGAGTGGACCAGAGTGGACCTCTTTTTTAAAAAATTACTTTTCTTTTCTTTTCTCTCTTGTGGATGGGAAGTGGACCTTGCCGTGACACTAATTATGACATAACATTGACATATTATTCCCTCTGAATATACTTCTGATAGTTTTCTTGTTTTGATACTTATAGCACTAGTAATAACATTAGTTACATTATGTTATAATTACCAAAATATAATTTCTTATGTACTGTCCTTTTTTTAATCCAGTCCATGGGATGAAGCTCCTTACAGGGATGCTGGAGAGAAAACAGTGTTGGGCAATTTAACTCTTAATGGATTCCTATCTGAGGTTTGTATGATTACCACTTTGATTTTTGCCCTTCCATTGGTTAATATAGCAAATGGTGATATATGTTATCATGCAGCAATGTTTTATGGGCTTATTCTTTCACTGTGCCCTGTTTCATTTTTTAGTTTATATTTCTAAATGATTAATCAGTAATCTTCAGTGATACATACAAATTACAGTCACATTTGAGATTAACGCAATTTTTATATGCTTATAGGAAAAAGTCTAGCAATAGTATTTAAAGTCTAGTATGTGTCCTATGTACACAACAAACTTGTTTTATGGAACTAAAAATGAACACACACATGGGTCCAAATACAGGTCCATTTACTACAGGTTATATCTTAAATAGTACAATCAGAGGATGTGAACAACAAAACATATTAGTCGACTTGGCTCTACTATCATGTTGAGGAACCATTAATTCTGTTAGTTTGAACTTTTAACGTTAATCATGTCTGAACATTGTATCAAAGTCAGGTTGATCATGACGTTGAGTTTAAGCCCCTCCATTTTATTCATTAACTGTGGCAAGATGATCCTGTACTTGAACACATGAGCAGTCCATGTATGTGTTTGTGTTTATCTGGATTCCCATGACAAGTTGGTAAATTATATTTGGCCATGCATTGGATGGGGTTTGGCAAGAGTTTACATACTATTGTAGGCTCTTTCCTATTAAGTTTTTGGGAGTAATGGTTGCTCAATAAAACATCTTTTGGCATTTAAATATGTTATTTATTACTCTTATGTTATAATTACAGGTTGCCTAGTATTTATACAATTTGTTACTTTGTTTCATTGACATATTGAAAAGAACTCATATAATATTTCACACAATTGGGCTGAGTAGTGAGTCTTATTGGGCTTGGATAGAACTATCTTTGGAAAACCGGCTTGCCAAGGGAGGGTGCCCAAGCCTTTATAACCCACATGCCCACCCATTTCTCTTCCAATGTGGGATCCTAACACACCACCACGCTTCCGCAACCGACGTCCAAGTCGGCCTCTTTACCTTCGTCGACCTCTTTACCCCTTGGGTGACTTCGCGGATCCCCTTACCTCGGGCCTCCATGCCTTTCCTCGGGGTAGCAGCCCAGGCCCAAGGTCAGCCTGCCACGAGTCAGCCTGCCAAGCAAGCGTGGCTACGTAGGCGCAGGATCATGGCTCTGATACTATTTGATAATAACCCATATAATATTTCACACAATTAGACTGAGTAGTGGGTCTTATTGGGCTTGGGTAGAACTCTTCTTGGAAAACCGGCTTGCCAAGGGAGGGTGCCCAAGCCTTTATAACCCACATGCCTACCCATTTCCCTTCCAATGTGGGATCCTAACACATATCCAACGTTTTTCTTCTTGTTTTTTACTCTTTTGCATCTCCTATGAATAAAGGCTTTACACCTTTGTCAAGAAAGACTTCATCTGGGCACTATATGGTTTTGCAAGTCATATTACTTCTATACAGTTTTTTAATGTTTTAATATGCTTTCTTCTGTATGTATCTGTCTGTCCTACCTTAGTTTTTTCCAGGAACTTTGTCCCCTTTAGTGTATTATTTACCCCTTCTCCTATACAATCTTTTGGTTAGTATAGATCAGAAGAATTGTTTTCCTTATATATTGACTTCTCAGATTCTGATTTAACTTCTTGCATTATGCTATTTTAATCAATTTGAACTATTTGTTAATTGTCTGATAAAAATGTGCGGTTGCAGTGGGCCCTAATGACATTACTTGATCCGCGACGCACTTTGGCTAATTTGATATACATTGGATATGGTGGTGATCCTGCCTCAGTGTTTCATGTTACTAGGAGAAAATCAGTTGATCGTAAAAAGCAACGAACTGAAAGAAATGTCTTTCGCTGCTTTGTTTTTGGCTCTAAAAATGCTGGAAAATCTGCACTATTGAATTCATTTTTGGGAAGGTGTTGACTGGTTACCAATTTCAATGTAGCATAGTCAGTTATTGATCTTGCTAATTTCGTACATTACTTTTCATCTAGTTTTTATTTCTTGACTGTAAAGTCTACTCATTTTGACTTTCCATTTTACTTTCTTCTTTTTGTCTAAGCACTTATATTTTAGTGTCCCCAAATTCAATTACAGGCCTTTCTCAGAAAATTATTATCCAACAACTTGTGAGCGATATGCGGCAAATGTGGTTGACCAGCTTGGGGTAAGTACTAACACTAGAAACACAATGTTATTTGGTAGTTTTATAATTCTACCCCCTCCCCTCCATCTTAATGTCCACTCCTCCCTTTCTTGCATATTCTCTAAAATGCCACCCTGGGAGTGAACTGAGTTTTTTTTCCCTATTTATCTTTATCATCAATATTCTGATATCGGGGAGATTATTACATGTTCATCTGTCATGAGATGTTGCAGAATTGATGGGATTTATCTATGTTATCATCATTCTGATATCTGGATATTATACCTGTTCATCTGTCATAAGACGTTGCAGATTTAATGGCATTTTTCTATGTTATCAGCATTCTGATATCTCATAGATTGTTATACATGTTCTCATTGTATTGGGATGTTACAAATTTGATGATCATGGTGCAGGGGACTAAGAAGACACTTATTTTGCAAGAAATACCCGAAGATGGAGTGAAAAAGGTTCTCTCTAATAAGGAATATATGGCAACCTGTGATGTTGCTTTATTTTTCTATGACAGGTGACTTACTCTTATGCATATATTTGCAACGTGAACTTGTCTTGTTGGATCAGTGTGCTTCTGATTGTTTGCCTATGTATTTTTTTACTACTGTTTAGTGGATTTATTGCCTCTTCTCTCCCTTCTGTCATGCATTTGCTTGTGCACCATGGTTAGAATTAAAATTGGGTGATGGTTTTTATTTATCTTCATTGGCTTTTTGTGATTTAACAATAGTTTGTATGCACAGTAATTTAATTTCCTTCTCTCTATGTTGTTTGTGAGTTGGTCTGTTATGATATTTTAATTTATTTGAATACCCAGATATCATGAACTGCATTATTTGTAATTTCCAGTTCAGTTGAACATTCATGGAAAAGAACAAAGGAACTACTGGTGGAGGTTGCCAGGCAAGGGGAAATCAGCGGTCATGGGGTGCCATGCCTTCTTATTGCTGCCAAGGATGACTTGGATCCATGTCGAATCACAGTACAAGATTCAGCAATGGTACAGAACTATCTTTGGCTACTTAGACTACGTACAAGTATAAACATCTTTGGATGATTGTTCTTATAGAAATCACTAGTCATTGATTATGGAGAACGAATACTTTCTTTTTCCATTTTTAGGTTAGTCAGGGGATGGGAATCGAGCCTCCTATTCATGTAAGCATGAAAGAAAGAGATTCAAATAATTTATTCAGCAGAATTGTTAGGGCAGCTGAACACCCTCATTTGAACATTCCTGAAACTGAGGATGGGAAGAGCAGGAAGCGATACCGCCATCTTGTTAACAACTCACTTATGTTTGTTTCTGGTATGTTTGTTCTCTATTCATTGCACATCTCCCAGGATTACATCCATGACTTTGTATAGCACTGATTTTATTTTGTTAATGTAAATTTTCTAACTGGGATTGTATATTTTTTACAGTTGGGGCTGCCGTTACTGTTGTTGGACTGGCAGCTTATCGAGCCTATGCTGCTAGGAGGAATGCTTCTGGTTAGTGGTAGAAGTTGGCTGTTTGGCAGGAAAAACTTAAAGAGGTAGTGGGATTTGGCTGTTAATCAACTGTATTTTGCTGTCTCTTCTATTCCCATAAATGGTTGATTCTCTGTAGGTCCATCAAATTTTTTGCCATTCTTATAAAAGCTTGTATATATGATTTTTATGAAATTTTCATTGAGGTGGGAGATACATTTCTTACACTTTAAGGTAGTTGATAGTTAAATTGTTTTTATTTACCGATTCTGTGCGCCACAAGGACCTTATATGAATTATTATGTTGGCCATTTATGCATGTGGGCTATGTTGTAATGTCCACGATAATATGGTAGGTGTAGTCAAATAATTTGCTTTTGGTGTCCACCACTATTGTATTGTACAGGCAATGAATATTACAAGAATCTAGGTGGTACCAACTACCAAACAGTTAAGATAACTGGTCTGGGTTTTTCTTTGGCTACTAATGAGTTAATACTTCTTATCTTGTATTCTAGTCTTACAGTGTTTTCCCATGGACTCGAGGCCTTTGCTGCTGAAAAGTCATTATCAGCTAAGTCCATTAAGTTTAACTTCTTGGAACAGGTGATTAACCAAATCAATGAAGTTCATGTTTGTAATGCATTGAGATTTAGTATTTTATTTACTCATCCCACTTATTTCAGTTCGAACAAGAACCATTTTATCGGGATTTGTAGGAGCACCAATACAATATATGTTCCCCTTTAGGTTGAATTTTAGGGCATGACACTGTCTAAAGTATGCTAGAGACTAGAGGTATCACAATTCACAGCTATAGAAGGAAAAATCTTAGTCTACTCCCAACCAAGTGTGACAACAATCTTATTAGTTATGACATTCAAATCATGATGTATAATAGCGTTTCGAATAAGGATAAAGAAACAATGAAGTGATTAAATTTAGAAGAGGCGAGCAATGGAGCAAGAATTAGTTGGACCACCCAGGCGTGTTTAGCGGGGTCTACCTTTAATAATTCGTCTCATTGTTTCTATCCCAAACGTAGTGAATAGATCTTCATTGGAGATGGTGTGAAATGGGTATTTGTAAGAGTACATGATGATGTGAAAGGGAATGGGTAGGATTTTAGGAGATCAACATAGTGAAGAAAGTGTTAAAGAAGATCTTCGAAAACAGTCAAACTCTCCCTCCTTTTCTCTGACATTTCACCCAACAAAGTCTCTGTTTTTTATCTTCACAAGGCCGATCCTCTCTTTATTTTCACGCATGCTTTTAGATTGTTTGAAAGACTGATATTTTTTTTAGCAAAGAAAACAGGGGCTAGATTGAATCGGACACCAACTTTTATAGCCACTATTTTCTTCAAGAAATTACAGTGAGAAGGTAAAATGAATCTAATGATAAAAGAGAATAAACAAAATTAGATGGTATTGAAAAACCTTTGTGTATAATTGCATATGGACAAGTCAAATTATTCACACTGCAAAGATCAAATATTCAGAATTGTGGGTCCTTGTTTGATCCTCTGAATCTTGCACCTTCACTAGTCAAACATTGGTGATCGGCCCCCCACTCCCACTTGTCACCCAAGCTCAGAGTCTTGCTTTCAACAGAAGAGATCATAATTCTTATGAGGTATCTATATTTTAAATGACATGTTATTGATTATCTAAACTATCAGATTATATATCATTTATGACAAGAAATTTAGAATATCAGTAAATAGAATGATTTTCAGATGATTTCTAAATAGATGCAAGAGTAGAACCCACAAATATTAGCCAAAGGAAAGCCACATATACAAAAAAGAGAGATAAAATCTAGGTATTGGCACGATGAGAAGAGGCCGACCACCACCACCAATCTCTCTATCTCTCGTATAATTAACTTAGGTGCTCATCATTAATAATATGTCAAGTTTCTATCAGCTATAGCCTATAGATTTATGTGGTGCATTTTCAGGTGAAATATATTTGGGGTTGTCCTCTACACACACGGACAAGGACAACTCAGTGGTAGCAGTGTAGCAAAGCAAGAGGGAGCATGCAATTTGATACAAGTCAAATTTAATTTGTGAAAGTTGTCCTTTTGTGGGGATTGTGGGTTTTAGTTGTGTCTAAGGTTGGGTGGAGCGTGGACACAGTGGTGGGGTTGCTTTATTTTTGTTTTCTATCTTAAAATGAGTAAGCGACTCTTTCCCACCCAAGGTTTGCCTTAATGGCACTTTCCCACCTAAAAAGTTTCAAAATATCACTTTTTTACGCAAAGTTTATATTTAGATCAATTGCTGGTCGATTTTGGTATCTTTAAGACCCCCGTACCACCATCATTCTCTTTTCTAATCATCACTTATCAAAACCCCTCAAACTTTGCTCTCACCAACCTCGACAATAAAGCGATTTATAGAACACATAGTCGTCCGTCGCAAGTCAGATTTCTACCAATCTCAACCACCACAATTCAACGTAGCACCACCAAAAGACTCACTGACATCTCTTCTTCAACAACCCCAACATCTTAGACTGAGTGTGCTTTCTGTTAGCCGTCGAATCAAAAAGTGTATTCTAGTTAGTGAATATAAACTTTGGATAAAAAAATGGTATTTTAAAGCTTTTTGGGTGGAAAAGTGTCATTAAGGCAAACCTTGGATGGAAAAAAATCGCTTACTCTTTTCAAATTCCTCTTTCTTGATTGGTGGCATTACATTACTAGACTCCCCCGCCCCCCCACAACAAAAACTAGCTTTTCCTCTTTATTTTTAGTATTTTTCTTTTGGTTTTATACATATTAATCTTACAGCGAACATTCAAAATCGTATTTCTGATTAAGTTAGAGCTAATTCATGTATGCATAAATGAACTCTTATGTGTAAGATGATAGAAAACGATAAAATCTTACATATCATTCATTCATATGTGAATTGAGTCTTGAACATATAAGATTTTTGTCTTTTGACGGTAGCACAGAATTCTATATACTATGCCTGAGTTAACTTTTATAAACACTTAACAAGAATTATGATTCAAATTTTAAGTTCGCACCTGAATTTTTATGGATAATGTGTAATCACTTTCTTGCCAAATTTGCCAATGGAGCTTCATTAATTTGTAATCGTGCACGTTCTTCTTCCCAAAATGTTGGGTAGTTGTCTCTCTCTTTATTAATATTTCAAGATAGAATTAAGATAAATATGATCACTTTAGGGTAAGTTTGCTTACCGGGTAGAATGCCTTATTATTGAAAAGATAGAATTACTAGTGAGATAGATTACTTGAAGATTACTGAGAATGTTATATTATGTATGTTTTGTTAGATTGTAATAAATTTATGGATATAAATAATTAATATATTTGGTTGGGAGGAATAAAAGATTTTTTAGAGAAACTTTTACTGAAGTGCCCTTCTTTTTTAATATTATAATAAAAATAAAAATAAAAATAATATTTATTATTTAGCTGTTACATTTAACCCCCCAATATTTGAGAATCTAGCTAAAACACCCCAGCCACCTAAGACGATTATCAGTCGTCAACCACCATTGTCGGTAGTCATCGAATCGGCGAACGGTTGGTCAGATCCGACCTTTCGTGCACCTTTCCGACGACAATAAACGATGGTGGCCAACGACCGACAATCGTCTTAGGTGGCTAGAGTGTTTTGTAAATAGTTTTTAGATCAAGGGCATTATTGTCTAAAAATTTTATTACTTAAGCGTAAAATTATAATAAAATTAAGATTAATTTTATGTAAAATGAGGGGCATTTCTGTCCAAAAAATTAATTTATGAAGTTATAAAAGTAATTTTGCACAGTTTAACTAATTGTTATTTGATATACATTTGAGAGCATTTGTGTCCAAAATGTTTATTAATTAAGGGTAAAACGGAAATAATTTTGGATTATCCCAATAATAAAAAAATATAACCATCTGAGTTGATAATCAATTTACCCCTCATATTACTTATTAGAATTGAAGGATTACTGAAATATTTTATTACTTAACTATTAAAGATGATAACGATTGGATTAAAAAATAGATTATTAAGATAATATTTTATTATTTAGAACAAAACACACCCTAAATAGTATAATGTGCCAAATATTAATTGGACGATGGATGAATCTCACTAGATTCTTGCACATGTTATTCAACAAAATTAATGAAAGTCTATAGATTAAGGCGGCTATCCGACATGCATATTCTTCTTCGTAGCTTCGCGAGGTCATAATAAGATTGTCCAAATATTATATTGAATGGTCCTTTTAATTCTCTAGTGGATTTAATAATTGAATCAAAATCTTTAGTTTTGATTTTTGTCCATACATTTACTTCACCATGCATTCACTACCTCGAATATATCCTTGGAATTTGGGAAGTTTCAGTGGACACGGTGAAATTTTATCATATTGCACTGCTAGACATAGTCATAATAATATCAGTGGACTGAAAATGACTTTTGTTGTTGGGTCATTTATTTATTTATTTAAATTTCGGATGGAAATAAGTATTAAAATTAAGTATACGAAGTCTTGTATATAAATTATTTAGGCACAATTTTTTATTGTCACGTATTTCATATTATAAATTTTATCATATAAATTATATGATAAAAGATGATTGAATGATTTTATATTAAAAAAAAATTACATGACAAACATGTAAGGTTATCACATCAGTTTGTATGAGAGAGTTTGTATAAAAAGTTTATAGGTATTGTATTATTTATACATTAATTTGACTAATATTAGAGGTATATAACGCTTCTTATAAAGAGATTTTGTACAAAGTGACGTGACATGTCACGTCAGTGTCATGTGATATGTCGCGTCATTTTGTACAAAATCTTTTTGTAAGAGACTTTATACCTTTAGTATTACTCTATTAATTTTAGTGTTCATGAAGTTGTCTTACATCAGTTTGTATAAGAAATCGAAATTTATTAATAAAAAAAGACGTCAAATCAAGGGATCTGGTAAATTTGATTCTTCAAGAACATAAGAATCAAAGAAAAAGATTTAAGATAACCATAGAAAATGAATTCATATGTAAATTCCAAGTTGATTATTTTCATACTCAAACCCATACTGACTAAATCTTCCAAGGAGGGTTGAATTCTGTGGGTGTGACTAGTTACAATAAGTAGATTAATTGAATACGAGAAAGCTTACAAATTCTTTTTCTTTCAAATCAATAGGCTTATCATAACACTCAACTATATATGTATGAACGCTAGCCCAAGTGTGCACTCGATTTCATTTCAACTGTTGCCCAGTTGAGTACTGCAGTGAAAGAAATATCACATAAAAAGATAGAAAAATATATCTGCAAATCATATCTACAAGCATGCAACGTGAACCCTCCATAGAAATAGTCACCTTTTGCACGAAGCCTGCAAACATAATTCAGAGAGAAAGTGACTTACGTACGTTCGTAATTGTAACCTTTTCACAAGGTGAAAACTTTCCCATCCTTCATAACCAACCCTACGTACAGAAATTCTGGGAAAATAATGTTTTTCGCAATGAGTTCTAATTAACTGAAATTTATTAAGTTTAAGATAATTGTTGATGATGATGATGATTCACAGTACTCTGTATATTATCCCGATTTAGGGTCCATAATTGACGCTAAAAAAGACAAAACAATATAATATAATTCTATATTACAAGTTTTAGGTTACATGAGCGGCGCCGACGCATAAGGGCGGACAGCCATTAGTGGCCTGCAAGAATCCGGTAAAAATATTAATCTTGGCTAGTTTAATTAAGAGTTTTAATTCTATAAATTGTCCAAGAAAATCAGTGAATTGATAGATATTTGTATGTATAGCCAATAGGTAAGTGATAAAGACATTTCATTATTATGTCCCAGACTATTCAAAAGCTGGCATTTCACATGCACATGTGTTGAAGAGATTTTGTTCTTGATATTTATTTCTCTTTTGAACCAAATATAATTGCAAAATTAAATTTAAACCTCCAAATTGTTGGCAGGTGTACCCAACTCTGAAAATATATTCCTCAGACTACTGCTACTTTAACTACCCTATTGTATATATCATTTACATCTTCTTCATTCATTCATTTTCATTAGAGAGAGCATCGATACCTTAAGTTGATGTTATTGGTGTTGTGGAGAGGAAGAGTGTAAATGCAGTTGGTACTCCGTCACAGTGTTATATTGTCTGTAAAGCTAAGTCAAGTTAATTAGTGCAAATTAAGAAGATGTTGGTACACTACATGTGTCATAAATATTCGTGCTATCAATCACTTTTAATGTCTTTTTATGTTATGAAAAGAAAGAAGTTATCATAGTCAGTACTCTGTCATGTTAACTTGTTTGTAAGGTTGAGTCAATTTAGTTAGTAGATATCGGTATTATCGATCACTTTTTAACGAGTCTTTTGTGTTGAGTATAAAAAGGAGACTTTTCTCCTTCATTTGTAAATGAACAACCAAAACAAAATTAAAAAAAAACCCTAACAAAGCAAATACAAATCAAAGAAGAAGTCAACAATTAAATTAAACTTTCTCTAAAATTATAGATAGATCTGAGCATCATTTTGTCACACATAAATTGACATTAGATCATAGGAAATATAATTAAATTGTAGCATGTGAGAATTAAAATGTGGAGACATGGTGATTGCCCAAGATGATATAGTGGAAGAATATGTACGCCTATATAATTTATAAGGTTCTGAAGGCACATGATCGATGTTGAGAGTACACATGTTATGATATTGCATGTTGATATTCGGAAACAATACCTTAATGTATGGACGCCCAATCTCCACGATTGGACATTGTCCTCCTCTTTTTAGGGAATGTTTTTCATTTCATTTCAACTCCATCTCTCTTTGGGTTTTGTGGGTATCTTTCATTGATCATCACCAATCTTATTACAAGCTGTAATAACTATATCCTATCCCTACCCACCTCAGCCAAATGGGGTGCAAAGAATTACAACCATTACTTGGTGGGGATCAGACTTATCTATTATGTCCGTACCCCACTCCACGAGGTGGAAAACCCACATCAAAATTTACTCCAAACTTCACCATCTTCTCCAATTAAAGTTACTTGGTAATTGTTGTTAGAATATGAATAATTTTTTATAGTTGATAAAGAAGAAAAAGAAAACAAAAAGAAAAAAGGAATTTTAGTTTAAACAAATTTATAGTTTAGAAATTTGTATTAAAGAATGATTTGTTTTCCTTTTTTATCTTAAAATGTATTGAGAAAGTAGAATTGATTTATGACTTTATTTAGAGTTAAAATAAGAGAGTTATTAAATTATAAGAGTTTTATTAGGAATAGAAAGAATAATCTTAGTAGAAAAAGAATGTCATATTTTACCTATAAATAGATGAGTTAAACCAATTGTAAAACTCATGAGGGAGAGAGAGTAAAGAAATAGATAAT